>JAHPZR010005126.1:7500-15000 GCA_019787425.1 Platygyra sinensis
GAACCAAAACCAAACTTGACTGGCTCACAAATTTTATTCCAGGCTTCTTGCCAGCTAGATGTATTTGGTTTGAGTTTTGATTGGTCTGCTGTACTGGATTGTATGTGTCCTTTGTGATTAGTTAGTCATAGGTCAAGTTATTACAATGTACTTTCTTGTCTTAAAAATTTCACTTTTAATAAATATTTCATGAAGTTAAAACAAAGAAAATCACAACTGTGAAGGAGGTTTGGATACCTGGTTTTAATAAGCATCAGATTTGACAATTTTACCTCTCAAGCCTTAACAACTGGTAATTCAGCCTTAGTTTCTTTTTTTGTCTTGTTTTGTTTTAGCTTTTATATCAAATGTTTGAGAAAGCTAGTGTTTCATTGACTATCCAGATACCTTAAATTTCATCAAAAATACCCCATGGCAAATTGTCATATTTTCAACTGTCTTCCCAGTGTTTGGATATCCTGATGCATATGAAACACTGTCTATTAAAGTGAACAAAAAAATTTACTGCAATGATCACTCTTCACTTTAATCTACAACCGCAGTACAAATACATGTATGAATTATTTCATATATATACTTGACATCATTTCACTGTACGAGAAGATAGGAACTCGATAAATTGAACTCGCTCCCTATGTGTGGCTTCATAGCTCAGTTGGTAGAGCATCGCACCAGTATTGCAGAGGTCACAGGTTTGAATCCCATTGAAGCCCTGATTTTTTCAGGCTTCTTCTTTCCAATTGCTTAAATTGGTAAAAAATTACTGCGATGATCACACTTCACTTTTTTCTACAGCCGCAGTACAAATAAATTGTATACTTTACAACACATGACACTGTCTATTGTTTACTTAGTCTAACAACACTGACAATTTAAAAACTAATCCCTATGAGGTTTTATTAATTTTGTTTATTATTAAACAGCTACTTGGAGTCGTTGGAGTGATCATGTTCTAGGATGGTGGCACCACAGACATGAGCCCAACATTTTGTTCCTTAAATATGAAGACTTGCAGAAGGTAGCGCTTGACAAATTTTATTTTATACTTTTTTTTTGGTTTTGCTCTATTAAGAATAAGTTACACTTTTTCAGCATGGCTGAATGGGTGTTTTAAACTCCACAAAACCAAGAGTGGCAAGTGCACCTTAAGTAGTCTCGGCCAAGACTACACAATTTCCTTTAACTACTGCCTATATTGATTTAAATACTTCGGTAATATTGCTTGACATTCTCTGTCTTTGTTATTCTTTTGATGCACGATTTTGGATTTTGGTACATCATACACTGGGTACTAGAGTATCCTGAATCCAAGATGGCGGAACATGCCCGACGAGGCTGAGTTTTCAGCGAAATTTATACCAGTTTTTTAAAGCGGTTTTCTAAAGATATACACATTCCTTTTTTTAAGTTTTTTAATTTTTTTAAAGGTTTTTTTAAGGTTTTTTTAAAGTTTTTTAAGTGTATTAACTCCAAAATCGTGGGTCAAAATCTGAATAACAAAGACAGAGAATGTCAAGCAATTACTGAAGTCTATCTAATTCTTTTATTGCTTCGACAAAAGAGCTTTCTGAAGCATAGTTTAAATAATTGTTCTACAATCTTTAATGCACTGAAAATATATGATCATGTAGCCTGCACAACAAACGTTCCCTGATAGGCCGTTCCAATATGAAATTAAGAGCTTGTTCTACATTCTGGCCACGTTCAAGTTGGAGTGAGAGCAAACTCTTGTTCCATTGCACAGCCTGCATGTGTATAAGAAAGCTTGCTATGCAGGCTACTGTACATGTAAATTAAGTGCTCAAATATCTGGGTAAATTTCTAGGAGCCAAAATATGATTTAATTTTTTGGGCTCTCTGACAATCCTGTGTTGAATTTGAACAGGGGCAGGGTAATTGGGGGAAGAGAGAGAGGACTGTTGGCATTACTTGTGATTGTGTATAAATTTGGGGGAAATTCCCATGAAACCTCAATGCTATTTGAGCAATTTGAAAGTTTCCATTGCTATACTTCTTTACTCAGAATGGGTTGCTTTAAAATGAAATTTACCATGGTTCTAGTGGTGTTAATAATGTATGTACCTCTTCTAGGATCTACTTTCCCATGTCCGAATGATCGCCAATTTCCTCAACAAGTCCCTGTCAGATGACCTGATCAACCTCATCACTGAACAGTGCACTTTCAATGGGATGATGAAAAATAAGCCAAGCTACTTGTTACGAGGCAAGGAAGATGGCCCAACGCTACTCCGAAAGGGCGTGGTCGGGGACTGGCAGAATTACTTCACTCCAGAATTGAATGAGCGATTTGAGAATGAAGTGTTGGCAAAATTAAAAGGAAGTGGATTAGAGCTTGACTTTGAAATTTAGTAGGAATCGTTGTCGTGAACTTAATAGACTGTCGAATAAGTGAAGCTAATTGAATTAGTATAGATAATCATACGGTTTCGAGTTCAATTTGGAATTTACACGAGAGAACTTTTTGAAAAACTCATAAGTGTAGATTAATTCGGCCAAAAATTCGTGCGGAGGAAGTAGTGGAAGATCTTTCTTGAAGCCATTTTTTTCGCATTTGAGAAAAGTTTTTTCAAAGTTTCCCATTGTCTTTCAGCAAATCATGATTCAGAATTATGATGTGTAATTTGCACTAGTGTTTCAATTTTTGCACCGGTGTTATACACCTTTCGCACTGGTGCTACACTTGAACTGCACTGCACTCAGCCAATCAGAATGGAGTGATTTTTCATGTATATTATTATCAAAGAAATATTTTGATAACTAAGGTTTATTCTATTTTTCCTTATTCTTCTGGGGTAGAAATTTATCTCAGAATTGCTGAAGTGATGTTTCGGCTAGTTTAACTGGCCGTTTTTAGGGAAACAAGGAAATAAAAATCATGTTAGTGGACTGATCATTAAAGTCGTTTATGAATCAAGGACTGTAAATAACTTGCTGTAAATTGTAAAACACGCTCCACGTACGTTAGTTTCTTCATGTTCACCTCTGAACTGTAGACAAATTGATGTTCTCCTTCACCTCTCCTGCACCTAGAGACAATCGCGGAACAGGTAGGAAGCGTGGCGCAAAAACCTCCGTAGCAGTAACAAGGAGCGAGTTGGAGTTATACGCGCGAACTAGAAAACACGCGCAGACTCAATAAACGTTTTCATAGCAAATGCTGTCCAGAGCAGACCCAGTCGCTGTTACAATTATCTCAAAGAGAGAGTGGTCTGGAGCGAGTGGAGAGAGCGGAGAGTTATCAAAGTAGAGAAAAGAAACCCACTTTTTTTTTCTTCAACTTTTTCCATGACACCCCGCGCGCTTTCATCCACCCTGGTATCCAATCTACTCTCCCCAAAAACACGTAAATAACGACTGGTTACAAGTCTGTAAAAAGGAGTTCCGAAAACAATGTATTTTCAAAACACCAATGTGGATGCGTTAGGTCATTCCTCTTATAGATATTTACGGCATGCGCAGATGACTGTGATAGCGTTTTTCACTGATGCGTGAACAATACGGCGCTAGTGGGTGGAACCGAGAGTGAAGTTGGACGAGTTTTCATTCTCTGTGTTTTTTATGCCAAGTTCGCGCGCCATAGGATCGTATCAATGAAAATGGTCCAACGCAGTTGAAAATTATTTTGCCAGTGAAAACTACTAGAACTGGACATGCTTCCCCCGGGGGAAGGAGGGGCACTACTTATAATGTCCTATATGGAGAGGCTTCGACCGAAAGGGGTACCTTTTGTGCGCCACACCTAGAATCGTTGCACTGAAAATGGATCGAGCACTGGCGGCGAAAGATTGCTTTACCAGTTAACACTGCTAGACACACTGCTTACCCCGGGAGGTACTCCCAGTAATGGCCTATATGAGCGGAGGGGCTCCGCTCGAAAATAGTGCCTTTTTCGGGCTTCGGATATATTATTAAAGAGAAGGGGTTACACTAGTTCAGGTTAACAAAAGGTTAGGGAAATTTGTCATTTACAATGGAACCTGAGTGAAACCCCTCCTTACGGCTACGCCCGTTTATACGTCACCTTGCTCTTACGGTCACTTTACCCTGGCTAGCCCCTCGAAAAGAAACACAGTCAGTCACAGTCACCTTTTAATATGGCCACCCCGTTAATCAGCCAGACGTTTGTGGCCTGTTGATGACAGGATAAGCGAGAGTCCCATTGTGTTAAAAAAGGACCTAGGATTAAAATATTTCAAACAGACGCACTTTGTAAACAAGACGATTTCCTATTTTGGCGATTCATTCATAAAACAGGCCGGCATTGAATGCACGTGAAACGGTTACCCTTTTTCAATTAAATGTATACGAGAGAGGTACGTTTTTGCCAAAATGGTGTACAAAGGGGTAAGAGGTTGGACCTCGAGACGGTGCCTTCCCCGTAGGGAACTTTGTAGAGTACTCCCCCGGGTATGCTGTTACGGTGTTAGTGTCCATGATATGCTTGGCACTATTTGACAAACCGGTAAAGTAAAAGCAAGTGCATGTTCAGCCGGCTTTGACTTTTTGACCTCCAGATGTGATAGTAAGACTCTAACTTGAGGAAACCTCTAGTTTTATTGGATCGTTGTAAGCAATACTATATCTCAAAATCAAACACTAATCCACTTCCTTTCAATTTTGCCAACACTTCTTTCTCAAATTTCTCATTCAATTCTGAAGTGAAATAATTCTTCCAGTCGCCGACCACGCCCTTCCGAAGCAAGAAAGACCCGCCGTCTTTGGTTGGTAATGGTACTGAGAAACTTGAAGCATTTTTCTTCATTTCACTGAAAGTGCACTGTTCAGCGATGAGACTGATGAGATCATCTGACAGCGGCTTGTTGAGGAAGTTGGCGATCATTCGGACATGGGAAAGTAGATCCTATAGGAGAGAAAATCATTATTTTCTTTTTACGCCAATCATATTTCATACAATGCTAAAAAGCGAAGATAGGATACGAATTTTGTCAGGTTAATTAATGGCAAGTATCTTTGCTGAGTGAATAAGGCCAGCAAATGAAAGATTTTGTTTACGAATAATCCACCAGTATTCGTTGAGCCAGTGGTTTTTGCAAGACTACATTTAAGCGTTAGATCATTTTTCCGTATGTGCATACCCTCATGGAGAGTAGGAGAAGGGTTGGGAGAATTAGAGACAGTTATGCAACCCAAGACGTAGCCGAAGCTTTGTATAACTTTCGTTACATGAGTGTTAAGATAAGCCCGACTATAACTATGGAAAAAGTGCTCCATTGCTTTTATAAAATAGTTCTCAAAAATAAGCGCAAATCTAAAAGGTCACAATTATCTTGTTTCCATACTCCCATCTAAACACACCTATCGACCAATGAGAGCGAGCGTATTAACTCAGTTGTTTTATAATTGAAGATTTGTCACAAGACAATGGCAAGCTCGAGAAAAATGGCGGAAAGCGTGCACGAACACATTTTCCCACTTACTGAGAGTCTGTAACAGCCCAAAATAGAGGCCTCGAACCAACAAACCTTTTGTAAATCTTCGTATTTAAGAAACAAGACATTGGGATCATCTTTGTGATTCCACCATCCCAGAACATGGTCATTCCAGAGGTTCCAAACTACTGCAAGTTACAGCCGGAAAAAGAAAAGATTAAATCAAGACAAGTTATAGAAATCAGAAATAAAGTGACCATGAGCTCTCAGAACATGTCGTAGTTACTAAGATAAGAACTTTGTTAAAATGTGTCGAAGCCGCTAGCATAAAACGAACACTAATTGGGGACACCTAGCTACAATTGCGTATCTATTACTGTAATTATTTGTGCTGCCTTGAATATTCCTTTTTTTATTTAATTTGTTAAAAAAAAAAACCCGAGAGTGAGTCTGTTAAAATAGCGGTCAGTGTAAAATGGTGTCTGCGGACCGGGGATTAGATGTAGACTACAGACGTTTTAACTATATATCTTGTTATTTGCATTATTGAATAATCATGATTGTTCAGGCTAATCGCAGTGAAAGTCTGCAGTCTAGTTAGCCTGAATATCACTCAGGTTAGCTTGAATAACGCCCCGGTATGTTAGCTGTTTACTGTTAGCTCTCAATGATGAAAATGGTAACACGATTCAGTTAAAAAGTCTGCAGTCTGTAGTCTGCGTTTTACACTAACCGGTTAAATAGCTAGAAGTGAAAGCAACCTTTTCCCTCCGTCGCACAGTTATCTTCTCTAGAGTCTTTTTAGGAGCTAAATATAAAAATAATCCGGGGCATCTAATCGAACAAAATCGAACATAAATCCAATCGAACTCAATCGCACGATTGGTGTTCGATTGGGTTCGGCAATCGAACAAAATCGATCGAACATCTATTTTGCTGCGAGTTCGATTTTCCAACCAAACGAACAAATCGAACAAAATCGAACCAATCCGCAGTAGTTAAACTAGTAAAACACAGTAAAAACAAAATCCGTTTATTCTAAGAGGGATCATTACTCACCATTTCATCATCTGACCCCAGGGTCCGCTTTTAAAAGTTGTCCTAACTGCCCTCTAGTGTTAGTGACTTTAAACGCTCTTCCCCTGGAGCCAATGGCCGTTTATATGCTAGAACAAGTTTACGTTGTCTGGACACCTTTAACGTCTAAGACGTTAAAGGCGTCTGGTATAAAAACGAGACGCATTTAAGACTGGGTTCCTTTCTCGGGACACTAGAAACAAGCAGCTTTTAGCGCGCCAATATATGAACAAATGTAGCTGATCTTAAAATGGCAGGCAGTTAAGGGCGTCACGTTTTTATACTAGACAGGTTTAACGTCTCAAACGTTAAAGGCGACTGGTAAGTGCGTGGTTTATACGCTCTTAAAAGAAGACGTTAAAAGCGTGTTCCTTATTTTCCGTTTTTATACTAGACAGTAAAGTCGTCTCGAGACAGCTTTAACGTCCGAGACGACATTAACGTCCCTAGCATAAAGACGGCCAATAATCTTCTGTATATAGATGAGAAACTCTTCTCCCACATCTACACTGGACCGACTTTAATGGTAGCCGTTTACAGTACACGTAATCTCCACACGTGCAGTGCCCTCCCAGGTCTCCTGGATGTCGCTTCCTGACGTTTTCGACACGTTTACTGAAAGCCGCCGGGGTGAAAAGGGAAGAGGAAAGCTAGCAGTAATTTGACCTCAAGACTAAATTTCCGCTGACAGACCACGTGCCTATCATGCGACGTGAAAATTATCCTATCGAACAAGGGTTCGGTAATCGAACGTTCGTCTGAGTTCGATTACCGATCGTTCGTTAATCGAATGTTCGATGGTGTTCGACTGGCAAAATTTTATCGTGATTTCGATTATGTTCAATTGAGTTCGGCAATCGAACGAGTGGTGTTCGATTGGGTTCGATTACCGAACTGTCCGATTAGATACCCCTGGAAATATACTTACCATTTCCTTCTAAAAATAATTTAACATAAAATTCCCATGGTCCACAATATCTCTCCAAGCTTATCTCAAATTTAAACTTAGTTG
>JAHPZR010005126.1:20000-107500 GCA_019787425.1 Platygyra sinensis
AGTTAAGATAGGTTATTAGGGGTCCACCATTAGTAGAGGGGACTTCTCCCCTTAGCTACATTTCTTTTATTACACAATAATAAAGTTATTATTATCATTATCATTATCACTATTACTCTCACTGTCACTGTCACTATCACTGTCGCTGTCATAGTCATGGTCATTGTCATTGTCATTGCCATTGTCATTGTTATTGTTATTGTTATTGTTATTATGGCCGGAAAAAAAGCGTCACCATCTAGAACTTTTGGTTGCGTATCCCACGGATAATCGCTACTAGACAAACAGACAATGACATAACCGCTTTACCAACTACTTCAACTTCTCGAATGGCTAAAAGATCACGAGATAATTATGCATTTTTCGGCAAACGTAACCATAACTTTATGTCACGTACCACCAAAGGTCTGAAACGAAAAATTCGCTTGTTTCCAAGCGAAGCACACCATTGAGCTGAGAAGTTGTCATTGAGCGCTTCTTATGCTTCAGCTTGATGATTGCACTAAAACTCTGGGCCGGATTTTTAAAAAGCTGGTTAACTTTGACCAAGGATTAAACGTACGTTAACCGGCAAAGTATGAAGTTCTCTTATTTAAAAATGTTTTTCACTCTGGAAAGTTCTATATAGGGAGGCCCCGCCCCGATCTTCATCCCCTTGTACTTTTACATAACATTTTGACAAAAAAACGCTACCCCTTTCGTACACCTTTTATTGAAAAAAGCACCTCCTTCACATGCCTACTTTAAAACACAATGCATATCTTTTCTAAACCCTTGAAGTGAAGTTAGGAACAGAAGAGATGTTAACCAAAAAAAGCATTATTTGTTCAGTTCACTCAATCTCCGATTTCCCTACCTTTTCATATACCTCAGCGTTTGAAATCCCCACCGTTCAATATAGATGAAGCCTGAGACAGGAACTCCTTCCGGACAGAGCCTTCTAATATAGTCCATTCTAGGGAGTACCCCTCCCCCCCCCCCTTTTCCTGCCTTTCCGGGCCACTGGGTCATGTAAATTTGTAAATTGGTGCAAAACATCTCAATCATCTGAAGTTTAAAAAAAACATAGAAACAGACCTAAAACTTGGGGAAGCGGGGTCCTTATTTTCCTTGCGTGACAGCGAAATATAAATGCAAATGCAATCGAAGCATACTTGCGTGACCGAAATCTCACAAATTTGCATACTGTACGTTCTATTTGCTCTCATCTCGCGTTAAATTTACGGTAGTGCTTGTGGTAAATCATGGCACGTTTCCCAGCTTTTCAAGTAACTGAAGATCAATGGACGTCTGAAAAATTCATTGATGTTTTGGGTTTGAACATGCCTGCACACTTCACTCCCGATCCTCAGTTGCTTTGCGACTTTATCACGAATTTTAGGACGAGGCCGGATGACATTTTCGTGGTCACATATCCCAAGTCAGGTGAGGCAGTACACAGGCTGGAATCATTCATACTCAAATGGTCAGGTCTTCTAAGTTAAGTAAGATTAAGATAAGTTAAGTAAGATTAAGTAAATACGCAAAAACGCTCCAAGCCGGCCTTTGTAGTTTGTCACATTTTAGCTAGAGATTTACGAGATAAACAAACAAATGCATGTTTTCTGCTTTAAACTGGGACGCCTAACAGTTGGCGAATTCTGCCTTTCACTTAGGCACACACAAGCGTGTCAGTAACGTGGCCAAATAAATGAAGTGTGGCTGAAACACTAGCTGGCTATAAAATTCTTGTATTGGCGAAACGTCGCGTATATAAATACTATTATTGAAATTAGCGGTTGCGTTACATGTGTTCGCGTGTGGTGAGTTCCCGGATGAACTCGTTTCGCGTGACGGTCTACCACACACAACACAGTTTGTTCTGGAATCCGAAGGCACATAGTTTTCTTAGAAATTGAATTATGAAAAAAATTATATATAACAATTTAAGGTACTAGGCGAGGGATTGCGTCAACATAACCACATTATAGGGATGTAGCTGGGTCCAGTGACGTTTTAACTTCCGTTTTGTTTATCTCATGTTTTTTCCCTACGATCTTCCCAAACAATTTATAGGCAAATGTATCGAAACGCGAACGCGACTGGAAGCTTTCAAGTACAACTAGGTATATCCCCCAAATTTTTTCACCGGTTTTCCCACGCAGTTGGTCTTAACTTTCCCCTCGCCGCTTGGAAGTTTGAGGTGTGGCCCTGGAACACTTCCCTATTACGTGCTCTCCAGTCAAATGTTTCCCTACTGGACTATCTTACTCATCACTCACCAAATCCTCTTCGTTCCTGATGGAACATAGGTCTTCCACTAGTGGCCGCTATCTTACCCTAATTTGTGGGGTATACGACGAAAACTTTAGCATGCAGAGTGCGACCTGCATGAGGTGTATGGGTCGCTCCCCTTACAGATAAACACACTTCTCGAATACAGTGAGAAGTCCATTACTGCGCAATGTATACTCACCTCCTTTCAAAGTCAATCCCTAGACAACTTCTGCAACTTATTATTTTATGTTGCTTGATACTTCAGTATTATAACTGATTTGACACCGTTTCATTCAGGCACAACATGGGTTCAAGAAATTGTCTGGCAGATATTTCATGAAGGACAAGTCAAAAGTACTTATTTTAGAGAACGCGTACCATTCCTAGAACGGGCACACCATCCACGTGCTGAACATCCTGACATCAACACTCTGCCAAGTCCACGAATTTTAAAGACTCATCTTCCTTACAATATTATTCCTAAAAGTGCAAAAGAAGACAGCAACTGTAAATATATTTACGTTGCACGAAATCCAAAAGATGTGGCAGTATCATATTTTAAATTCTCGACAAGCTTGGAGAGATATTGTGGACCATGGGAATTTTATGTTAAGTTATTTTTAGAAGGAAATGGTAAGTATATTTCCAGGGGTATCTAATCGGACAGTTCGGTAATCGAACCCAATCGAACACCACTCGTTCGATTGCCGAACTCAATTGAACATAATCGAAATCACGATAAAATTTTGCCAGTCGAACACCATCGAACATTCGATTAACGAACGATCGGTAATCGAACTCAGACGAACGTTCGATTACCGAACCCTTGTTCGATAGGATAATTTTCACGTCGCATGATAGGCACGTGGTCTGTCAGCGGAAATTTAGTCTTGAGGTCAAATTACTGCTAGCTTTCCTCTTCCCTTTTCACCCCGGCGGCTTTCAGTAAACGTGTCGAAAACGTCAGGAAGCGACATCCAGGAGACCTGGGAGGCCACTGCACATGTGGAGATTTCGTGTACTGTAAAAGGCTACCATTAAAGTCGGTCCAGTGTAGATGTGGGAGAAGAGTTTCTCATCTATATACAGAAGATTATTGGCCGTCTTTATGCTAGGGACGTTAAAGGGGCTCAGTCACGTTTTAAAAGCTTAGCAAAACTTTTCAAATTCGTTGTTTGCAATCCGCGTCAATCTTCTCCATCCTTAACCATCCTTGTTCCTTTATGGTTTATTATCGTCTCTTTGATGTTTTTCTTTCTTTACAAAGTGTTATTTTTAGGTTTCCTTCAATTTAACGGTTATTTTTTTCGATGTTCAAAATAACTCAAGATGCCGTGACTGAGCCCCTTTAATGTCGTCTCGGACGTTAAAGCTGTCTCGAGACGACTTTACTGTCTAGTATAAAAACGGAAAATAAGGAACACGCTTTTAACGTCTTCTTTTAAGAGCGTATAAACCACGCACTTATCAGGCGCCTTTAACGTTTGAGACGTTAAACCTGTCTAGTATAAAAACGTGACGCCCTTAACTGCCTGCCATTTTAAGATCAGCTACATTTGTTCATATATTGGCGCGCTAAAAGCTGCTTGTTTCTAGTGTCCCGAGAAAAGAACCCAGTCTTAAATGCGTCTCGTTTTTATACCAGACGCCTTTAACGTCTTAGACGTTAAAGGTGTCCAGACAACGTAAACTTGTTCTAGCATATAAACGGCCATTGGCTCCAGGGGAAGAGCGTTTAAAGTCACTAACACTAGAGGGCAGTTAGGACAACTTTTAAAAGCGGACCCTTGGGTCACCTCTTTAGCCCTTTAAGGAGTGATGAAATGGTGAGTAATGATCCCTCTTAGACTAAACGGATTTTGTTTTTTACTGTGTTTTACTAGTTTAATTGCAGCGGATTGGTTCGATTTTGTTCGATTTGTTTGGTTGGAAAATCGAACTCACAGCAAAATAGATGTTCGATCGATTTTGTTCGATTGCCGAACCCAATCGAACACCAATCGTGCGATTGAGTTCGATTGGGTTTATGTTCGATTTTGTTCGATTAGATGCCCCGGATTATTTCTATATTTAGCTCCTAAAAAGACTCTAGAGAAGATAACTGTGCGACGGAGGGAAAAGGTTGCTTTCACTTCTAGCTATTTAACCGGTTAGTGTAAAACGCAGACTACAGACTGCAGCCTTTTTAACTGAATCGTGTTACCATTTCCATCATTGAGAGCTAACAGTAAACAGCTAACATACCGGGGCGTTATTCAAGCTAACTTGAGTGATATTCAGGCTAACTAGACTGCAGACTTTCACTGCGATTAGCCTGAACAATCATGATTATTCAATAATGCAAATAACAAGATATATAGTTAAAACGTCTGTAGTCTACATCTAATCCCCGGTCCGCAGACACCATTTTCCACTGACCGCTATTTTAACAGACTCACTCTCGGTTTTTTTTTTTAACAAATTAAATAAAAAAAGGAATATTCAAGGCAGCACAAATAATTACAGTAATAGATACGCAATTGTAGCTAGGTGTCCGCAATTAGTGTTCGTTTTATGCTAGCGGCTTCGACACATTTTAACAAAGTTCTTATCTTAGTAACTACGACATGTTCTGAGAGCTCATGGTCACTTTATTTCTGATTTCTATAACTTGTCTTGATTTAATCTTTTCTTTTTCCGGCTGTAACTTGCAGTAGTTTGGAACCTCTGGAATGACCATGTTCTGGGATGGTGGAATCACAAAGATGATCCCAATGTCTTGTTTCTTAAATACGAAGATTTACAAAAGGTTTGTTGGTTCGAGGCCTCTATTTTGGGCTGTTACAGACTCTCAGTAAGTGGAAAAATGTGTTCGTGCACGCTTTCCGCCATTTTTCTCGAGCTTGCCATTGTCTTGTGACAAATCTTCAATTATAAAACAACTGAGTTACTACGCGCGCTCTCATTGGTCGATAGGTGTGTTTAGATGGGAGTATGGAAACAAGATAATTGTGACCTTTTAGATTTGCGCTTATTTTTGAGAACTATTTTATAAAAGCAATGGAGCACTTTTTCCATAGTTATAGCCGGGCTTATCTTAACACTCATGTAACGAAAGTTATACAAAGCTTCGGCTACGTCTCGGGTTGCATAACTGTCTCTAATTCTCCCAACCCTTCTCGTACTCTCGATGAGGGTATGCACATACGGAAAAATGATCTAACGCTTAAATGTAGTCTTGCAAAAACCACTGGCTCAACGAATACTGATGGATTATTCGTAAACAAAATCTTTCATTTGCTGGGCTTATTCACTCAGCAAAGATACTTGCCATTAATTAACCTGACAAAATTCGTATCCTCTCTTCGCTTTTTAGCATTGTATGAAATATGATTGGCGTAAAAAGAAAATAATGATTTTCTCTCCTATAGGATCTACTTTCCCATGTCCGAATGATCGCTAACTTCCTCAACAAGCCGCTGTCAGATGATCTCATCAGTCTCATCGCTGAACAGTGCACTTTCAGTGAAATGAAGAAAAATGCTTCAAGTTTCTCAGTACCATTACCAACCAAAGACGGCGGGTCTTTCTTGCTTCGGAAGGGCGTGGTCGGCGACTGGAAGAATTATTTCACTTCAGAATTGAATGAGAAATTTGAGAAAGAAGTGTTGGCAAAATTGAAAGGAAGTGGATTAGTGTTTGATTTTGAGATATAGTATTGCTTACAACCATCCAATAAAACTAGAGGTTCCCTCAAGTTAGAGTCTTACTATCACATGTGGAGGTCAAAAAGTCAAAGCCGGCTGAACATGCACTTACTTTTACTTTACCGGTTTGTCAAATAGTGCCAAGCATATCATGGACACTAACACCGTAACAGCATACTTGGGGGAGTACTCTACAAAGTTCCCTAAGGGGAAGGCACCGTCTCGAGGTCCAACCTGTTACCCCTTTGTACACCATTTTGGCAAAAACGTACCTCTCTCGTATACATTTAATTGAAAAAGGGTAACCGTTTCACGTGCATTCAATGCCGGCCTGTTTTATGAATGAATCGCCAAAATAGGAAATCGTCTTGTTTATAAAGTGCGTCTGTTTGAAATATTTTAATCCAAGGCCCTTTTTTAACACAATGGGACTCTCGCTTATCCTGTCATCAACAGGCCACAAAAGTCTGGCTGATTAACGGGGTGGCCATATTAAAAGGTGACTGTGACTGACTGTGTTTCTTTTCGAGGGGCTAGCCAGGGTAAAGTGACCGTAAGAGCAAGGTGACGTATGAACGGGCGTAGCCGTAAGGAGGGGTTTCACTCAGGTTCCACTGTAACTAAATGACAAATTTCCCTAACCTTTTGTTAACCTGAACTAGTGTAACCCCTTCTCTTTAATACTAGTAATAGTTTTCACTAGAGCTGCCCCCGCTTTCGAAGATCTGTTTAACACCTGTAAATGGTTTTTACTGAATATAAATACTGTGCATACGACTGTTAAAAAAGAAACGTTTGAATATTTATTGAAGTTAACATCCATGACTGGTAAACATATTTTTCTGTAAATGGCAATTAAATCTATTACAGCCATACATTTTTTTGTCATTTTTTTTTGTGAAACAGCAACGTATTGTGTGTTAAGAAATTTGTTTATTTTATTGTAAAGAAAATATTCTGTGTAAACAGGCTTAGAAGTTTGAATATCGCAATTGGTGCAATTTAACCTTCCTGGATTTGTGTGCATTGAGTTACAAAAATAGGCCACATATTGTTATCTAAACCCAACTGATTTAATCCATATATGCTGTCACTACTGTCAAAAGATTACTGCTATTCAAATTCACAGATCTCGAGCATGAGTGACAAAAAGAATCAAATGTTCTTAGCGTCATGAAAAGGCTCTCTTCCTCTTCATTGCGATAACCAAATGTTCTATTCTCAAATATCTGGCTAAAACAGGCATTACAATCCCTAGCCGCAAATGAACTACAAAGATCTATTATGTATGACCAAATCCTTCCTAATTTCCCTCAATAATGAACAATATTCTCTCGAAGAGATATAATGTGAGCAAACATTGAAAAGCAGGTCTGCAAACTCATTCCTAGGACGTAGATTTGATAAATATGGAAGAAACAAATGCGTAGAGATTTCCAAATAAGCATCAACAGCACATGAATAAATACCGGGGTTAACAAAAACAGAATTCATAAAGTGCCCTCTTCGAACTGTAACCACCTACTTGTTTATCTTCGACAGCAACACATTCAAATGGAAATTGATCTAACAAACTCCGTATCTCTTTCTGACAATATCAATGCAACTCTGAGTTGGGATTCTGTTCTGACATTATCTTTCTGATTTGTTGGATCGAGTCTATCAATCATCTTTCTAATCTGTTGGATCGAGTCTGTCGACCCCGTTGCTGATTTGTGTCTAACAAATCAAATTTTGTACCGAATAATTTTATTCAGTGCTGTGAATGCTTTTGAATTCAAATAAATCACTGAACTACAAAATAATCATCACCCTATCAAAGGCTGCTAAGGCCCGGTTTAAACGTCGCATTTTACATGCACCGAATCAAATACTAATTTTAGTCGACTCGAATGAATACGTTCTGCTGATTTGATTTAAACGTCGCATTTTTTTTTGCCGAATGAAATTGGTGAGAGCTAGCGACGTGTTTTAAATTCCCATTCGAGCAAACAAATTATTTAACATAATTTGAATTCGATTTGGCACATGTAAATTACGGCGTTGAAATCAACTGTCGAACTTCAGTCGTATATTCGACTGGATCAGTCGAATATTCGACTGACTTGCATCGAATTGAAATATGTCGCATTTAATTTTACATGCACTTTATTTGGCAATTCGATTCGGCACATGTAAAATGCGACGTGTAAACCGGGCCTAAAGATGGCGTGACGCGACTTCGTGGTTGCAAAACCTTGACACGCTGCTAGAAGATGGCAAAACGCGAACTCGTGGTTGAAATACGGCTAGGTGATAGCGACATGCGAACTCGTTGGTTGCAAGACCTTTAAACACTGCTGAAAGAACTCGAAATGTTGTTAGAAGACGACGAAACGCAACCTCCTACTCGCAAGACGTTAAAGCGCTGCTCGAAGACCTCGTGGTTGCAAAATGACATCTACCCGACAGCACCTTGCGCAATTGCTGAAATATTACCCGAGACCACCGTGCGCGCCTAGTTTGATCAAATCGAGATTTTTTTTGCATACTACAATTTACTTACTTACTTACATCTTTACATTTTTGAAATTCCTTATATGTATACACGCGGGGGATCCTAGGGTGCCTCCTCGGGTTTTGGCCTCTGGGCCAAAACCCTGCGGGGGCAAATATATCCGAAGCCTGAAAAAGGCACTATTTTCGGGCGGAGCCCCTCCGCTCATATAGGCCATTACTGGGAGTACCTCCCGGGGTGAGCAGTGTGTCTAGCAGTGTTAACTGGTAAAGCAATCTTTCGCCGCCAGTGCTCGATCCATTTTCAGTGCAACGATTCTAGGTGTGGCGCACAAAAGGTACCCCTTTCGGTCGAAGCCTCTCCATATAGGACATTATAAGTAGTGCCACTCCTTCCCCCGGGGGAAGCATGTCCAGTTCTAGTAGTTTTCACTGGCAAAATAATTTTCAACTGCGTTGGACCATCTTCATTGATACGATCCTATGGCGCGCGAACTTGGCATAAAAAACACAGAGAATGAAAACTCGTCCAACTTCACTCTCGGTTCCACCCACTAGCGCCGTATTGTTCACGCATCAGTGAAAAACGCTATCACAGTCATCTGCGCATGCCGTAAATATCTATAAGAGGAATGACCTAACGCATCCACATTGGTGTTTTGAAAATACATTGTTTTCGGAACTCCTTTTTACAGACTTGTACCCAGTCGTTAATTACGTGTTTTTGGGGAGAGTAGATTGGATACCAGGGTGGATGAAAGCGCGCGGGGTGTCATGGAAAGAGTTAAAGAAAAAAAAAAGTGGGTTTCTTTTCTCCACTGATAACTCTCCGCTCTCTTCACTCGCTACAGACCACTCTCTCTTTGAGATAATTGTAACAGCGACTGGGTATGAGTCTGCTCTGGACAGCGTTTGCTATGAAAACGTTTATTGAGTCTGCGCGTGTTTTCTAGTTCGCGCGTGTAACTCCAACTCGCTCCTTGTTACTGCTACGGAGGTTTTTGCGCCACGCTTCCTACCTGTTCCGTGCAGGAGAGGTGAAGGAGAACATCAATTTGTCTACAGTTCAGAGGTAAACATGAAGAAACTAACGTACGTGGAGCGTGTTTTACAATTAACAGCAAGTTATTTACAGTCCTTGATTCATAAACGACTTTAATGATCAGTCCACTAAAATGATTTTTATTTCCTTGTTTCCCTAAAAACGGCCAGTTAAACTAGCCGAAACATCACTTCAGCAATTCTAAGATAAATTTCTACCCTGGAAGAATAAGGAAAAATAGAATAAACCTTAGTTATCAAAATATTTCTTTGATAATAATATACATGAAAAATTACTCCATTCTGATTGGCTGAGTGCAGTGCAGTTCAAGTGTAGCACCAGTGCGAAAAGTGTATAACACCGGTGCAAAAATTGAAACACTAGTACACATTACACATCATAATTCTGAATCATGATTTGCTGAAAGACAATGGGAAACTTTGAAAAAACTTTTCTCAAATGCGAAAAAAATGGCTTCAAGAAAGATCTTCCACTACTTCCTCCGCACGAATTTTTGGCCGAATTAATCTACACTAGTGAGTTTTTCAAAAGGTTCTCTCGTGTAAATTCCAAATTGAACTCGAAACCGTATGAGTATCTATGACTAATTCAATTAGCTTCACTTATTCGACAGTCTATTAAGTTCACGGCAACGATTCCTACTAAATTTCAAAGTCAAGCTCTAATCCACTTCCTTTTAATTTTGCCAACACTTCATTCTCAAATCTCTCATTCAGTTCTGGAGTGAAGTAATTCTGCCAGTCCCCGACCACGCCCTTTCGGAGTAGCGTTGGGCCATCTTCCTTGCCTCGTAACAAGTAGCTTGGCTTATTTTTCATCATCCCATTGAAAGTGCACTGTTCAGTGATGAGGTTGATCAGGTCATCTGACAGGGACTTGTTGAGGAAATTGGCGATCATTCGGACATGGGAAAGTAGATCCTAGAAGAGATACATACATTATTAACACCACTAGAACCATGGTAAATTTCATTTTAAAGCAACCCATTCTGAGTAAAGAAGTATAGCAATGGAAACTTTCAAATTGCTCAAATAGCATTGAGGTTTCATGGGAATTTCCCTCAAATTTATACACAGTCTCAAGTAATGCCAACAGTCCTCTCTCTCTTCCCCCAATTACCCTGCCTCTGTTCAAATTCAACACAGGATGGTCAGAGAGCCCAAAAAATTAAATCATATTTTGGCTCCTAGAAATTTACCCAGAGAATTGAGCACTTAATTTACATGTACAGTAGCCTGCGTAGCAAGCTTTCTTGTTATATAGCTGGCGTTTTTCCTGCTACAGCGCGCCCATTCATTGGCTAGTTCATGATCACATGACATCTAACAATGAAACTGTTTCCCGCCAAATGCCATGAGCGGGCAACATTGCGAAAACTATGACGTCAAACGGGAAACAGTTCACTGTTACCCCGAAATGTTGACCGCTGTTGCACGTGATCAGAGATGGCCTGATGTTGTCGCTGTAATCTCGGCGAGTTTTTCAAAATTTGTTTTTGTTTTGTTTTGCTATATAACAAATCACTTAATGACTGGTCCCTTGGGGCAAAGTGAATTTTGTTTCCCGAGAATCTCAATGTTTCCCTCGACTTCGTCTCGGGAAACATTGAGATTCTCGGGAAACAAAACTCACTGTTCCCCTCGGGACCAGTCATTAAGTGTTAATTATACACATGCAGGCTGTGCAATGGAACAAGAGTTTGCTCTCACTCCAACTTAAACGTGGCCAGAATGTAGAACAAGCTCTTAATTTCATATTGGAACGGCCTATCAGGGAACGCTTGTTATGCACGCTACATGATCATATATTTTCAGTGCATTTAAAGATTGTAGACCAGTTATTTAAACCAATATAGGCAGTAGTTAAAGAAAATTATGTAGTCTTGGCCGAGACTACTTGCACTTGCCACTCTTGGTTTTGTGGAGTTTAAAACACCCATTCGGCCATGCTGAAAAAGTGTAACTTATTCTTAATAGAGCAAAACCAAAAAATAAAAGTATAAAATAAAATTTGTCAAGTGCTACATCTACCTTCTGCAAGTCTTCATATTTAAGGAACAAAATGTTGGGCTCATGTCTGTGGTGCCACCATCCTAGAACATGATCACTCCAATGACTCCAAGTAGCTGTTTATAATAAACAAATAAAACCTCATAGGGACTAGCTTTTAAATTGTCAGTGTTGTTAGACTAAGTAAACAATAGACAGTGTCATGTGTTGTAAAGTGTACAATTTATTTGTACTGCGGTTGTAGAAAAAAGTGAAGTGTGATCATCGCAGTAATTTTTTTCCAATTTAAGCAATTGGAAAGAAGAGCCTGAAAAAATCAGGGCTTCAATGGGATTCAAACCCGTGACCTCCGCAATACTGGTGCGATGCTCTACCAACTGAGCTATGAGGCCACACATAGGGAGCGAGTTCAATTTATTGAGTTCATATCTTCCCGTACAGTGAAATGATGCTTCAAGAAGCTTTGAATTCTTTGATTAAAATTAACAGTGCATATGTTCATGTAAAGTTATGGTGGAACACAGAATTAACTGTGAAGAGTAAATTAAAGTGCTAATTGAACCCACTGGGCGTTAGCCCCAGTGAAGGGAAACAGGGAACCACACGAGGTAAAGAAATTTTTTTTTGATCTCTGTGGAAATGGAACCTACAACCTCTGGATTAGATCTACCAATGCTCTGCCGACTAAGCTACGAGGTCAGACAGAGAAAGTTAGGGACTTAAGCCTGCTACAGCATAATTGTCACAATTTATTATTACAATTTATTGTTACTTACATTTTCCTTCAATAAATAGATTGGCATAAAACTCCCAAGGTGCATTTAAGCCAGTATCTGCCCCCAGGCTTGACAGGAATTTATAATTAGACACTGCAGCATCCTTTGGATTACGAGCAATGTAAATGTATTTACATTTGGTGTCTTCACTTGAACCTTTAGGGATACCATCATACGACAAGTGAGTCTTTAGAAGACGAGGGCTTGGCAGAGTTCTGATGTCAGGTTGAGACGCGTTTGGATTTGTTGCCTCTTCCATAAACGGGGTTCGGTCTTCAATTCTCTTGCTATCGATTGCTCCATTGTGGTAAATCTGCCAGACAATTTCTTGAACCCAAGTTGTCCCTTTCAGTAAATGAAAAATTAGTCACTAAATGCTGAGGTGGTACTTTATAATGGCCACAATAAAATGACAAATTATGCCTAAAATGAAACTCGTGCGGGATTAAAAACAATGCTTTTAATTGTCAGTTTCCTATTTAAATGAATGTCTTGTGATTAGGACATGCAATACTGAAATGATTTATTACTAAACTCAATCTTGGCAAATTTGGATCTTTGTCTTTTTTCTTGTCCACTTCAGCTTTTAATCATTGTACTACAATCATAACTAATAAACCAAAAAGAATTGAAAGTTTGTCATAGAACTTGATCTGAAATAATGTCTCTGTTATGAGCGTGCTGTAGCCAGTTTATTTTAGTGGTGAAACTGAACAAAACCTATCATGTTAACAACAAGTCGCTGCGTGTTTTTGTTGATAATGATGATGTATGTTATTGTATAAATGTATAAATTAGCCAAGCCCAAAAGCAAAGCTCCTGATTACAAAAATTAACCGTCAATGAAAAGAGGATTTTTTCCCCTGGATCAGAAACTCAAAACCTGATCAACTGTGAACAAATATTAATTATTCAGCATGTGGGTTTACTATTTTTTCTAGTTACTTTTGAACAAACCATATCTAATGAGTGTACCGAGGATTGCAGAAAATACATAGTTACACAATATATCAGGGACTTTCTAAGATACGATTGTGCAAGAAATATGTTGGAAGAAAAGTCAACAGCGCATCAAAGGGCTTACATGTAATTTGCAATGAAATTTTGCCTTTGCATGTTCTCTCACAATCCAACTGGAAACCCAGCATCTGGTAGGCGGTCAACAAACACGTGGCCTTAATGAGTTCCCGCAATATAGTTACGTGTCGCTGGTCAGCAGATACTTTGTTTTGGCAGCTCTCAGTTAATCATGGACGTCAAAAATCGATGATGTACCTATGGTAATCCATTACCTGCTGATAGCTTTAGTAGATAAAGAATAAATGCTATACCAAGTAATTGCATTGTGACTAAACTTGATAGACAACAAATGCAAGGAAACGATGTTATGTGCTTGTAATATTTCGATATAAATCTATATCATCTTCGGACTGAAGATGGTATGGTCTGAAGATGATATAGATTTATATTGAAATATTACAAGCACATAACATTGTTTCGTTGCATTTGTTGTCTATCAAGTTTAGTCACAATGCAATTACTCGGCATAGCGTTTATTCTTTACCTATAGTAATGGTGCTTCTCTCATATTGTCAAGGTATCCAGGGGCTTAGTGTAGGGACATATGGATGGACAGATGGACAGACGTACATATGGACAGTCACATGATAACCAATATTTTTTAGACTGATGGACCACCAAACTTTCTAAGGTAAGGTGCTCTACTAACACTAATTCGGCACATGAGAGCTCCGCTATAATTATGTGGCTCTCATGTGCTCTCAATGCAACAGAGAAAATTATATCATTTAATTACTGGTAAGAGTGTAGAGATGTGTGATTCAACCAAAGTCACACTACAATAATTATAAGTGTGATACACACATCTTTCATACTTCTTTCACACATCTTTCACACTGTATATTGCACAATGCATAAGTGTGGACGAGTTGGATTTTAGTGTGATTTTAGTGTGATTCACTCTTATAAAAAGAAAAAAAAAACAGAAGTGATAACCTGTGATCACACGTGGAATCACACTTTCCATCTACTCTACAAGATGGGAGGCACAGTGGCCTCAAGGTTAGTGCCAGGGCGTTCGACTTCAGAGAGAGTGGTCCGAGTTTGAGACCTTGCCAGGGACATTGTCTTGTGTTCTTGGGCAAGACTCTTTACTCTCACAGTGCCTCTCTCCACCCAGGCATATAAATGGGTACCGGCGAACTTAATGCTGGGGGATAACCCTGCCATGGGCTAGCACCCCATCCAGAAGGGAGTAGAAATACTCTTAGTTACTTCATGGTATAGAAACCAGATAAACTCTGGCCCGATGGGCCATTTGGCTTGTATGCAGAATTTACCTTTACTCTACAAGATAACCTTGCAATTTTGATTGAAACTTTATGTTCACCTCGAGTAACTACATGTTAGAAATATTATGTAAATCAACCACTTTAATAAACAATCCAAAGAAAATATGAGTGCTGATTGGTTAAAAATTGTGCTTCTACAACTTGATAGAAATACAAAACTAGCAGGAGTTGTTGACTTGATGATGGTGCAAGCAAAGAGAATTTACATTTGGATAATCAAAGTTAACAAGTTGTTTTCCTTTTTTCGCTGCAGTGTTTTCTAACAGAAATAGAAAACATGTTCTCCATGTTTATATCGAGTTATAGCAACACCTGTGAAAGTTTGGGAGAACTCAAAAAAGCTGTGGAAACAGTTGCCTATGGCTAATAATGTGGTCCCACAACATTTCTCGTTCTCCCAAACTTCGACTTTTAAACAATTAGATTAATTATGAGCTCAAGATTTCTTTCTATTACACGTTATATAATAACCCAAGTTATTCTCACATTTTGATTGGTTCCCAGCTATGATCTATAGAGGACAGATGCACGATCGACGTCATCATTACAAAGTTTTTCCCTCTGCCGTTTTAAAATGGCGGGAAGTTTTGAGAATAAGGGATAATATTTTACGTGACTGGGCAAAAGATAAGATACAAAAAAGTCTTGCCGAGGCATTCAACAGGTTCGAGAAGCCAGAAAACGAAAGATAAAGCCGTTTCTTTTAGAAAATGATACAGAAATAATTTTCGAACAGTCTCAGTCGGCAGTCGAGCGAGACTAAACCACGCACAAACTTGGTCTTGGTATGCCGAAAACAATTGCTTTATCTCGAATTTAACAAACCCAGTAAACAAAATGTTTCTGAGATTAATTTATTTAAAAAATTCAACTCTTCCCAATGTCAAAACAAATGTTGACAGACTGATTGATGTCAGGAATGAAACATCAAATTATCACTTCTTAAAATCGGTAAAATAAATACATAACCTTGCTTTCCGATGCGAATGATCCTGTCCGTTTCATGCAAAGCAATGAGCAAAGTATAGCTAACCACAGCTCATGGTTAACAGTAGCGCAGCTAAAATGTGTCTCCGACACTATATCAAGCTGATTTGAGAATCACCTGCAACCACAGAAGACAGAAATCTCCACCGTCTGCTCCTTTCATTCAAAACTCAAATCAAATGGCCTCTAGGTTGACCGCAACCACAAGTTTTCTGAGGGTATTTTTTCAACTCCTGTAAGTTTCAAGGCAACGTCCAAGCTTTTCAACTCACAGGGCTGCTCTGATGACAAAAACTGACTTGATTTTTCCATCATTTTCTTCAAGATTTGTAGATTTCGCAGTTCAATTCTGCTTTCGCTGTAAGTTTTCATTCCACGAGAAGCGACGCTCGAGTCAGGTTTGACAGTGGCGTGATTTTTCTCGACCAATCACGATTCTTTGCTACGCATAGTAACCAATGAAATTGCTTCATTTTGTGTAGATCATAGATCACGTCAAATGGCTTTTTTTCGTGTTCGCGAAAGTGGTGGACAAAAGCCGGGCGGGGCAAAGGCTAGCTTTCGCGTTAATGTTGAAATATTTTGAAATAAAAAAAGGCTTTTCGTTATTATATAAAACAAATAGATTCCATGTTGCCGTGCATCTGATTCAGTAATAGATCACAGAAGATGCCAAAATGTGGTAAGAACATCAGTGACACACTCGGCTACGCCTCGTGTGCCACTTTTTTGTTCTTACCACATTTTGACGTCATCTGGATCTATTACTGAACAGACGCACGGCAACATGGAATCTATTTGTTAAATAGAAATCGAGAGCAAATAATCCAATTGTTTTAGTATAAATCTACCTATTAATAGTTGTTCAAAACTATTGTAAATCCTCTTCACAAACACTTCAAAAACACAGAGAAGTGGCCATCATTTCATTAACATGGGCACAATGCTACCTACTTAGGCTCTCCCGCTCCCTGCTAAACGACAGAATACACTGGGCCACTTATTTTAAATCTCTTTGAATCAAGTTTGGAATCGCTGAACAATTCCCAAAAGAGATTGCCGAAACCCGGAGAAAGCTATACCCAGCTATGAAGAAAGCTAAAGAAGATGGAAACGCCATAAAATTGATCAAAGACAAACTGTACATAAATGGTCAACGATACAGAGGACCACAAAGTGGAAATGATGAATCTATGGCTTATGTAACAGTGTTAATAAACACTCACAAGATAAGTTTCACCAGTTATAAATGTCTTATCAACCATACTAAATACAATGATACTTTGACACAATATTATAAGCAAGATTATCACTAAACGAAATTGCCATGCAACTAGAGAGTCAGTCCTGTAACTCATGTGATTGTGAAATAACCAAATCTCAAAGGTCACTAACATGTAACATCTGTTCAAACCATTATCATTGTAATAGGCATTGTTTGCGGTTAGCTAGCGACGATCTCCTTGTCACTGATAACGAATTTACATGTTATCAACGTGTGGACGCCTCCTTGCCATTTCATTCTGTTGATGATAATAGCTTTCATGCCAGTATTGAAACATCCAATAGTGAATTACTTGAACAGAATATCATAAATAATTTGGCCGAGTTTAACCCATATCGGCAAGAAGTTCTCCTGCAAAACGACCGTGACATGCTCGATCTTCCCGATGAAAATATTCAGCATACTTCTGGATCAAATTTCTATTCCTCAATAGAATTTAACAATTTAATCAATGCAAAACATCTCAATAGTGGTGAGCTATCCTTCCTACATTTAAATATAAGAAGCATCAGGAACGAGTTTGATGCACTAACAAATTATTTAAACTCGTTAGATCATAAATTTGCAATAATAGCTTTAACTGAAACTTGGCTTAATGTCAATGACAACGATAATTTTGAAATCCCTGGATATAAATCAACGAAACTGATTAGGCAAAATAAAATCGGAGGAGGAATTTCTATTTTCACTAGGGATGATTTAAAAGTTAAATTACGGGATGGCCTTGTTCCTGAGACTAACACAGGTGAAATGGAGGCATTATTTATTGAAATAATCAATGAAAGATCTAAAAATATTATAGTAGGTACGATATACCGACCACCAAACAACAGATTTAACAAATTTGACAATGATCTGAAAACCATTCTAACTAAGTTAGATAAATGGGGTAAACCATGCTATATCATGGGCAACTTTAATATTAATCTACTAAAATATGATTGCTGCAATTTTGCAAATCATTTCTTTAATCAATTATCATCTTCAGGCTACATGCCACTTATTACTAAGCCCACGCGTATAACTAAATCTACGGTAAAATTAATTGATAACATCTTTACGAACAATTTGAGCAGAACAGAGCATTCGAGTGGAATTTTAATTAATGATATATCCGATATGATCTTCCCATTTTTACTATCACAGAGTATAATATTCTGGATCAACATGGCACCATGACTGAATCAAATCGTTACTCAACTGGGAAAATCTCCACAAAATCTCTAGAATCTTTCTCTCGTAAGCTTCAAAGTTTTGATTGGCGATCAGTATTATCAAAGAATGACCCGACAGAGTCGTATACAGTATTCCTTGAAGAATTCTTTGGGCTATATGATAGATTTTTTCCAATTAAAAACAACAAATCGAACAGCTCCAAGAGATCAAATAACCAGTGGATATCCAAAGGATTAAAGAAATCTTCGAAAAGAAAAGAAGCTCTGTATAAGAAATTCTTAAAGAACCCAACACAACAAAATGAACAAGCCTACAAAAGATACCATAATAAGTTGAATCATTTAATAAGAATAGCTAAAAAAAGGTATTACAGCGAGAAATTTAGTCAAGCGCGAAATGACACAAAATCAACATGGAATACAATCAATGATTTACTTGGCAGAAAGAAATCTTGTAACGCTTTACCGAGAACCTTTTTAAATAATAACAATGACGAAGTAAGTGATCCTAAGTTAATAGCCAATGAATTCAATGATTTCTTTGTTAATGTTGGGCCCAACCTTGCTAAGAAATTCAGTCGGGAGAGTGACGAATTTTACAAATTTCTAAAAGGAAGTTATAACGACTCTATGTTTTTATATAATACCAACTGTGAGGAGATCCCTAAAGTAATCGATAAAATGGCATGTAAATCTAGTTGTGGTGTTGATGGAATTAGTAGCAAAGTTGTTAAAGATGTAGCCCAATATATATCCATCCCATTGTCTCACATTTTTAATCTAACATTCACTACTGGTAAAATCCCAAATGATATGAAAGTAGCATTAGTCACGCCAGTATATAAAGCATCTGAACAAAATGTTTTTTCAAACTACAGACCTATTTCTGTACTTCCGTGTTTTTCTAAAATACTTGAAAAGCTTATGTATAAAAGACTAATTGACTATATAAATAAACACAATATATTAACTAGCTGCCAATATGGTTTTCGTAGTAAACACTCAACAAATCATGCGATAATCGAACTTGTTGATAAAATAACAAAGGCCATTGAAAACAATGAATTTACAGTCGGAATATTTCTTGATTTATCAAAGGCATTTGACACTGTTAATCATAGTATTCTATTGAAGAAACTTTATTTCTATGGTATACATGGCAAATGTCATTCATGGATAGCAGATTACCTTTCTAATAGAAAGCAAATTGTTAAATACAATGATGTAAGGTCATCTGAGATGACCATTACTTGTGGGGTTCCCCAAGGATCTATTCTTGGACCGTTGCTATTCTTGATCTATATTAATGATCTAAACAACTCAACCAGTAAGTTATCTGCTATTTTGTTTGCAGATGACACAAACTTGTTTTGTTCAGGTAAAGACCTACAAGAACTTGAATCAATAGTTAATACTCAGCTAACTGGTGTACAAGAATGGCTAACACTAAATCAATTGACTCTTAATATAAAAAAAAGCAAAATTCATCATTTTTAAATCTCACAAAAAAAAGTTAAAGAGACAATTACACCTACAGCTAAGCGGCAATGATTTACAGAGAGTGGAAGAAAGTAAATTCTTAGGAATTATAATAGATCAACATTTAACGTGGAAGAACCATATTGAATACGTCGTTAAAAAAATAATAAGAACAACCGGACTTCTTTGCAGAATTCGTTTTTATATTGATCAATCGCTTTTAATAATGTTATACAACAGCTTAATTTATCCGTACCTGCATTACGGAAATATTGTTTGGGCTAATAACTATCCCACAAGGTTAGATAGATTATTTAAACGGCAAAAGAAGATATTAAGAATAATAACTTTCTCATCATACTCTGCACCATCTTTTTCGCTTTTTACACGTTTAGGTCTTCTGAATATCTTTCAAATAAATGATTTTCTAATTGGTTCCTTCAGTTTCAGCCTTAATAATAAGGTACTCCCAATCTATTTTGATGACTTTTGTATAGAAAATGCACGAGTCCATGAACATAATACAAGAGAGTCGAAGCATCTACATAAGATATTTCGCCGGACCAATTATGGAAAATTCTCTACGAGAAACAAGATAATTGAAATCTGGAATAGAATACCATTAAATATCAAAAATTCATCATCTATAAAACTTTTCAACAAGAGACTAAAGCAGTTTATCCAATCATAGACTAGTTGTAGTTCAATAGAAATGTAATTAAAATTTTAAATTGTAATTACATATATGAGATCTACTAATTTTATTGTAATTTATATGTAAAATGCTGATTTCACTGATACCCTATGAATAAATATATGATCTTTTTTCAACCTCTTTATTTAAAATGTATGCAATAGAAGGGAGACTACTTTGTAAAAGCCTGTAAGGGTTTCTTTAGTCTTCCTGCCAAAGTAATCTTATATGTAACACTATTCAATATATGTACTCTTTAATTATGGGAAAAAAATAAAATTACAAATTACAAAAATTATCACAAAGGGTAATTGTGTTATGCTTCGTTCTTCAAAAGAACGAAGGGAATTTTGACACATGGAAAACAGGTGGTCCGAAGTGGCCCTACATTCTGTAGTTACTCCCCTAGTGGAAGGCAAATGCCCAGCCAGGGCCAGTGGGCAAAAATTGGATTATAGAGATTTAAATAGAGAGAGGTGGGCAAATGATCGACTTCTGCCTTCCTCCCCCGGTAAACATAGGTGGAAGTCACTGATGTCACGTAATTTATATTTTTGTTTCAGCCCACAGATCACAATAAAGGGCATTAATAATTCAATATTATTTAATTGACTCCCAGATAGTTTACTGAAGGTTCGATAGGCTGAAGTTCTTCACATGATTTGCCAGTTCGCTGCCACTTTGAACAAATGAGCTCGTATTCTCCAAAAGCTTACCTGATTTGGGATAGCTGACGATGAAGACGTCATCCGGTTTTGTCTGGAAATTAGTAATGAAGTCGTAAAGCAACTGAGGGTCCGAAGTAAAATATGCTGGAATTCTTACGCCCAAAATTTCCACCGTTCTCACGGAAGTCCACTCCCCTTCAGTCTCCTGGAAGACCGGAAAACTCGCCATGATTGTACGACACTCTCCGGACCCCGGCCCCCTGAGTAGACGAATAGAGCTGTCGTGAAATAATGCACGTGACAAACGTGACTAGACTCAAAGTGGTCTGATGGAGCCTGGAAACAGGTCATCCCGCGGAACAAAACACAAGGAAGTGTTTTCGAATTTCAGCAAACGAAGTGTTGGCATGGACTGTAAGGTCTATGTGTCTCATTCTCCGCAACTGTTCGCTTCATCATTAAAAGGTCAGCTAAAGAGATGGTGTTTCTTTGAAGGTAAGCCAAAGATTTGTAAACTAAATATATATTCACCGTGTTGGGCTTACCGATACATACTATTGTATTGTGTTTACTTTCTGTTTCAAGACTTCCATGAAAAGCAACTGGAGAAATTTATACCGTCTCAGATGGATTGATTACAGTCAATCTTTAGCTGAAAAGTAACTCAGGGGAAAGGGAGCGCGGGGAATATCGGTATAAATTGGCCCTCGCTGGAAGGGGGTGTCTCGAAAATTCAGACCTCGAAAACTCAGACCCCAGACCCGAAAAACTCAGACCCTCGGGTGTCTCGAAAACTCAGACACGAAAAACTCAGACCCTCGGGTGTCTCGAAAACTCAGACCCTAAAAACTCAGACCCTCGGGTGTCTCGAAAACTCAGACCCGAAAAACTCAGAACCTTGGGTGTCTCGAAAACTCAGACCCTCGGATGTCTCGAAGACTCAGACCCAAAAAACTCAGACCCTCTGGGTGTCTCGAAAACTCAGACCCAAAAAATACGCGTGAATGCCGCAAGCCGACTTGTTTACTGTTCGTCGATACAGTGGCATTACCAAAATCTGTTGAGAAAAGAAAAACAGCTGATAGTGTTAGATACGTCAGGGGCACCCGACAATCAAATTAAGAAAAAAAGCCTCTGAGGAATATTTCTGGGCTCCTTGTAATGTTTAAAGGCTTGTTGTAAAATACGCAACGCAACGCAACATTACGCAATATATGCAACGCAATGTACGCAATGTTAGCCGAAGTCGATTTGTAAAATACGCAATACACACAATATTCCAAAATGACAATCTGTAAAATACGCAATATACGCAATATCAATTTGTAAAATACGCAATATACGCAATATGTGCTAAATGGTTCATTCGAACAGCGGTCGACTTGCCAAAAATGTCATACTGCGCATGCTTGCTGTTCCCACGAGGCGCTGAGTCATGCAAAATGGGTGAGTTTTGTGCTACGTGTTTGCGAAAATGCCGGGTGGGGAAGGGGGGAGGGAGGTGTACGATTCTGATATAATTGTGACTAATGTGGTCATTGCACTTCTAGGGGTGAAATTTGGTGGTTTGCTACCGCTAAGTGTTAAAATCTAACATTGAAAGAAATATATTTGGAGCTCTGAAGCAATTGCCCCGTGCTTCATGAACTTGATCAAATAACTTTACAAAAATGTCGAAACCAATATAACTTATTCGTCCTACATCTGCGCTGAATGCCACGACGTTTTTGTTTATATTTTTCTACAATACAAAAATGTTGATTGCGTCTACAGTGGACAAAAACAATTATCCCTGGTGAAAATCTTTGAAGGATCTTTAAGGATCTTCGAGGATCTTCACGAGGATCTTTGTGAGGATCTTGATCAAGATCTTTAAAGATCCTGGTCAAGATCTTTAAGGATCCTTCAGGATCTTCAAGGATCTTTCAACTTTCTTGCCAGGATCTTCAAGGATCTTGCCAAGGATCTTGAAGGATCTTGACAAGATCTTTTGCAAGATCCTCAAAGATCTTACCAAGATCCTGAAGGATCTTTAAGGATCTTCAAAGTTCCTGTTAAGATCCTTAAAGAACTTTGATAGACTTTTAGTTCTTGTCAAGATCTTCAAAGACTTTTGTAAGATCTTTAAAGATCTTTGCAAGAACTTAAAAGGTCTTTCAAGATCTTGACAAGTTCTTGCAAAGATCTGGACAAGATCTTTTGCAAGATCCTCAAAGATCTTACCAAGGTCCTGAAGGATCTTAAAGGATCTTCAAAGTTCCTGTTAAGATCCTTAAAGAGCTTTGATAGATTTTAGTTCTTGTCAAGATCTTTAAAGATCTTTGCAACAACTTAAAAGATCTTCCAAGATCTTCAAAGCTCTTGTTGAGATCTTTAAAGATCTTCTGCAAGATCCTCAAAGATCTCTGCAGGAACTTCAAAGATCACAGAAGATCCTTAAGGATCCTTCAAGATCTTGGCAAGAACTTTAAAGATCCTGGTAAGAATTTTAAAGATCATTAAAAATCTTATCCAGGATCTTTGAGGATCTTGATAATTAAAAGAATTTTGCAACATCACAGTAATAATTTAGCAAAGACCTTGCTAAGATCTTGAAATATTCTCAAAACTATTTGTGAAAATTGTTCAGTTCTGTTTATCAGATTCACACAAAAGTTTCCCATCACCAGATTTTGGGGGACTGGCCCTAACATTAAGTGTTTTAACAGAGGATTCCCCCCACACTGCAAACCAAAAAATGTCAAGTATTGGCTGTAAAAGTATACTTTATTTCTGTACTAATTCTTACAAAAATGTTTCTCAGTTGCGATTTTAGCTAACATTTTTTAAATTCCCTTCATATTATTTGAGGTGTTTGTCATCAAAAATACAAATCTGTCAGACTAATTAAACTACAATAATTATATATAATATATTAATTTATTCTTATATTAAATAACTCCTTGTCAAATCATGTGTCAGTGCAATTGCATACTAAGGCCCGGTTTAAACGTTACATTTTACATGTGCCGAATCGAACTGCCAAATTAAGTGCATGTAAAATGCGACGTCTAAATCAATTAAATACAACATAATTCAATTCAAATATACGACTGAAGTTTGACAGTTGATTTAAACGCCGTATTTTACATGTGCTGAATCGAATTCAAATTATGTTAAATAATTTATGTTGCTCAAATGGGAATTTCAAACACGTCACTCACGCTCAGCAATTTTATTTGGCAAAAAATGCGACGTTTAAATCAAATCAGCCGAACATATTCATTCCAGTTGACTAAAATTAGTATTTGATTCGGCACATGTAAATTATGCGGCATTTAAACCAGGCCTAAATATTTATTTGTACAGGAATCACATCATTTTTATAATTTTCTGCCAAATTGTAAATACTTCTTGTCAATTCATAAAAAATTGTTGTATGTGGCAATAACAATAAGCTTTCTATTGACACCACACAGGTTATTTATAGGCCATTACCGAGTTCCCTTGTGCCTCTGTTTGAAAGTGAGTCTAAGTGTGAAACCATTCTTATGAAAATGACTTTGACTTGCATGAAATGAAACTGCATGCAGAACTCATTTTTATATGAAAGGTTTCTCCCTTAGAGTAGTTTTGAAACAGAGGCACAAGAGATCTCTGAAATGACCTATTGCACCACTACAATAATAATACTACATGAATCACATAGACATAAAAGAGACTTTAAAATAAACATGAAACAGGCTTAAAATAGCGTTAAAATAGACATAAAATAGGGTTAAAATAGTATTACAATAGCCTTTTAACAGGGTTTATAATAGCTATAAAATAGGGCACATGAGAGCCACATTTAGCCATTAAACAATGAGATTTATGAAATTGCAAAATTATGTGCCATATGAAATAAATATAAAGCCAAGTCAAAGGCCCAGAATTATAAAAAAAAACGGTGACATTAAATCAAGAAGCAAATGGAAATTTAAACAACACAAGCACCAAAAGACAATGACTCGCCAGCATTAACCTCCCAATATTTACACTTGATGAAAATCACTAAGATTTTTTGCCCAGTATCCAAGGGAAGAGCCCACACAAGATTAAAGACCAGCTGGAACATGTTGTTTCTGTTCATGATTTATTTTATTTGCTAAAATCGAAGAGTTTCTTTGTGTCATACAGAATTTTTCTTGTACTAACTTCTTTGTTCAAAATTCAAAGTTTCAAGTTTCGCACTCAAGTCGAGACTACTACACTGCATTTTCCATGCAGTCCAACAGATTATAATTGAAATATATTTAAGTCTTATATGGTGAAAGTGTCATTGCCCATGTTTGTCAATTGTTTTTCACTTAGCTTTATAACCATGTAGTTCCATGTACTTCAAGCTTTTCTGCTTCAATAACTAGAAAAGATAGGCACACAACAATTACATGTAAGCGACATGTGATCAAAGTCATATCATAAGTTCGTGTTCTGTTTCCACTTTGAAGTTCCCAGATGGTAACTGCTCATAAAAAACAGAAACAGGCGTTCAGATCGACTTCTATGGCATGCTTTAAACTGTTTTTGGTTTAAGTTATGATTGCAATACAGAAAAGCTGATTAAAGACAAGAAGAAAGACCCAAGAGAGACTTAGAAGGTAGATCCAAAACGGCCAAGATCGAGTTTAGTGATAAGCTTACATCGTAAATATCTTTGGAGTACAGATCATCAAAAACACTATTTTAAGTCTAAATCCAGACGCCTAATGATTCTTTATACTTACAATCTCTCATAGAGACAACAGATCCAGATTTTGTGGCTTTCAAACATCTTCAAACTGTCCTCCAAACCTCGTTCAGTGACCGTTGAAACAAGCGCCTTTCTCAGAACATTGCATCATGGGTTATAGCAAACTCGTCCCCAGGGTCTTATCAACATTCAAATCCAAGATGGCGGTTCATGCGGTCCACCGAAAACTCGGCTTTTTACCGGCTTTTTACCGAATTTAAAGGCCTGACACAGGCTGGAGAGTGTTCAGACATCATTTGAAGAAGAGTATAACTAGTATCCCAAGAAATTATTCTTATAGAGTTAAAACTATCTACTTGTGAGAAGCATGGAATGCATGGTAGTGTTTATGAAGAAGTCTCATGTGGCAAGTGATTGTCATCTCTTTCTCATTCAACCTGTGTGTTCCTTAAGGTACATTAGAATTCAGAATGCATATTTTTTCATGGAAAATTGCTTACCACAAGATTTTTGAACTAAGTTTGATGAAATATTGCCGTCTTATTCGGTTGTCGCTCCAAAATTGAACTTAATCGAGTTTGGTTCTCCTGTATGATACATTAGAGGAACTATGGAGCGAATCTGTTTTTGAACCCTGTCTTTACATTGTAATGTATGAGATTGAGTCAGACCTGTTGTAGATTTGTAATAAACTGTAACAACAATTATAAATGGTTCTAAGGTGTTCTAATTATATCAGCTGACAAGCTGATAACATGCACTACTTTGAACAAGGTAAAGTCATACTTGCTGGAAAATCTGACTAACTCGGCAAGATGCTCATCAAGGATCTTGAGAATCCTAGGAAAGATCCTGGTGACTCTTACCAAGAATCTTTGCAAGATCTTGATAAAATCCTTGAAGATCCTGAAGGATCTTAGCAAAGATCTTTGCAATATCCTTGCAAAGATTCCTCAAAGATCTTTGAAAGATCCTCATATAATCCTTAAGGATCTTGAAGGATCCTAGCAAAGATCCTTTTGGGACCTTACCAAGGATCCTTGTAAGATCTTGATAAAATCCTTGAAGATCCTGAAGGATCTTAGCAAAGATCTTTGAAAGATCCTTGCAAAGATTCCTCAAAGATCTTTCAAAGATCCTCATATAGTCCTTAAGGATCTTGAAGGATCCTAGCAAAGATCCTTTTGGGATCTTGCTAAGGATCTTTGCAAGATCTTGATAAGATCCTTGAAGATCCTGAAGGATCTTAGCAAAGATCTTTGCAAAATCCTTGAAAAGATTCCTCAAAGATCTTTCAAAGATCCTTATGGAATCCTCAAGGATCTTGAAGGATCTTACCAAAGATCCTTTTGGGATCTTACCAAGGATCCTGGCAAGATCTTGATCAGATCCTTGAAGATCCTGAAGGATCTTAGCAAAGATCTTTCAAAGATCCTTGCAAAGATTCCTCAAAGATCTTTGAAAGATCTTCACAGAATCCTCAAGGATCTTAAAGGATCCTAGCGAAGATCCTTGAAAGATCTTTCCAGTAAAGATCTTTGAATTTCTTTGAAAGATCTTTAAAGATCTTCTAAGGATCCTTAAAAGATCCTTATCTTTAAGGATCTTTGGCAGGTCCTTGAAGATCTTTTAAGATCCTCAAAGATCCTGTCAGGATTTTCACCAGGGATGCCGACAACTTCTCGCCAATGCTTTTTAATGCAACAAACAATACAACTGAAACAGTAAATGCAGTTTGGACGTGAACAAAACACAACTAAATTAGAACTGTTAATGTTTGTCATAACCTATTGCCACACAGTCAAAAGGCAAGAACTATTAATCCAAAATTGATCCAAATAGAGAACAATATCAAAAGATGACTCCAGATGCTGTTTCTGAGCTTCGGACAAACGCTCGAAAACGTGATTCTTCATAACAAGCTATAACTTTACCACAACCACAGCTAAATTAAAACTTTCAATGTTTGTTACGCCTATGCCATATAGTCAAAGGGCAAGAAACTATTCATCCAAAATTAACAATTGTTAAAACCGTGTCTTTTATAATTTGATGCCAGGATCAATCATCAAAGATGTAAAAAGATCAAACACATACCACAAAACTCATCCATTTTCCATGACTCAGCGCCTCGTGGGAACTGCGAGCATGCCCAGTATGACATTTTTGCAAGTCGACCGCTGTTCGAATGAACCGTAACCATGCCTTTTATAATTTGATGCCAGGATCAATTATCAAAGATGTAAAAAGATCAAACACATACCACAAAACTCATCCATTTTGCATGACTCAGCGCCTCGTGGGAACTGCGAGCATGCGCAGTATGACATTTTTGGCAAGTCGACTGCTGTTCGAATGAACCGTTTAGCACATATCGCGTATATTGCGTATTTTACAAATTGATATTGCGTATGTTGTGTATTTTACAGATCGTCATTTTGGAATATTGCGTGTATTGCATATTTTACAAATTGACTTCGGATAATATTGCGTATATTGCGTACATTGCGTTGCGTATACTGCGTAATATTGCGTTGCATTGCGTTGCGTATTTTACAACAAGCCATGTTTAAAGACTGTTTAAAGAGTTGTTTTAATCAGCTATAAAAATTTGATCTGTTCGGATTTCTTAGCTAAAGATTGAAGTGCCCGAAAATTTTAGGGAATGAACTCTTCATTTCAGAATTTGCTAGCTGAACGTTACCTTCGAAGAACTTCTCTGCAAACTTTTTTCTTACCCGAAAATGCTAGGCGACCTTTTTTGGAGCCAGAAATTTCAAAAATATCCCTCCCGAAAATCTAAGGGACTGTTTTCCCCTGCATTTCTCTGGTTGCGAATCTTCTTATAGGTGATGTTTTAGTAAGAAATCAGTAGCTTTTTGGCAATGCATTATCCGAAAGTCTTAGAACGGGTAGACTCTCCCGAACATATATTTCATCGAAGTTTCTCGTTGGGTGCCCCTGATACGTGCAATGATCATGAAAGATCTTCATTCCGAAATTGCGGTAAATCAGTCTCCTTATTTACAATTGCCTTCTTGGTAAAATAAGGCAACTTGAAAGCCATTTTCACATCGGAAGTTATGAATTATTTACCTGAAACCTTTGACCGCCATGCATGATCGAATGTAAAATGAAAAAGTGGCGGGAAAACACGTCACCAGAAATTTAATGATTAACAAATAGAAAGAGTGTTTTTATTTTGGAAAACAATGACATATTTTACGCTTAACAGAAATGACTTCTCCTTGACCATTATTAAATGGTCTATTCTGCTCAAAATTCAATGCAGGAGACTCATCGCGAGAATTTCTCGAAGTCTAAGGACCGCGAAAGGTTATATCCGCTACTGTAGCGTGACGCCGGCCCTGTATTTGTACAGGAAAACATCACGCAACACACCTCGCGAATGGCTTATAATGACACGACACGTTGTGGATACGATAACGAAAAAGAAAAATCTATACGAATGTTGAGTATAATTTTCATAATCGTTGCACGTATATCTCACACTGCAAGCTGTTTTTTCTTTTCTCGGCCGATAATTTTCATGATCATTGCCCGTATCCAACACTATGAGCTGTTATTCTTTTCTCGGCAGATTTTGGTAATGCCACTCTATCGACGAACAGTAAACAAGTCGGCTTGCGGCATTCACGCGGTGTAAATTATGTTTTATTTTTCGGGTCTGAGTTTTCGAGACACCCAGAGGGTCTGAGTTTTTTGGGTCTGAGTTTTTGAGACACCCAGAGGGTCTGAGTTTTTCGGGTCTGAGTTTTCGAGACATCCAGAGGGTCTGAGTTTTTCGGGTCTGGGGTCTGAGTTTTCGAGACACCCCGCTGGAAGGTGCGCAGAACATGACTTTTTTGACAGCATGAATGTTGTGCAGCGTAGCAATATGAACACGAATGGTGGAACAGAGAATTAACTCTGAAGTGTAAATTAAAGTGCTTTGTGAAACCCATGAAAAGCCACTGGGCATTAGCCCTAGTAAAGGGAATCAGAGAACCACACGAGATAAAGAAAAAATTGTTTTGACCTTGGTGGGAATTAGTCCAGTTCTGGCCCCTCTCTCTGTCACGCAACGCTCCGCTCTCGGAGAGAGAGGGTCCAGGGACATTTGTCTGCGCATTTTCGTAATTTTAGCTAGTTTCCTAGCTGATCGCTACTGCGCATGTACGACGAGATAAGGCGAAATATATAACAGAAAAATATAAACAGAAATATACTACTGGAAGGGAAGGGAAGCATGGCGGAGAATTTCTTTGTACAGTCAGCAAAAAGAAAATAATATTTCCCGAATTCGATCGGGTTTGTTCCGTGTTTGGTTCGTTGCACTGAGCGATTTCCTCTCGCAGTTCAGATTATTTTTCCGAGAAGAAACAAATGCTGCAAGCATTGCGTCAACAGAATTCTTGAAGTTCAGATCAGAGCATTCAGAGGAGCTGAGGAGTTGCGCTCAATTAAAAAACACTGGATACAAGAGCCGAGAGAAGGCTAAAGCTTGGGTAATTACGAGGACTAACTGCCAATTTGTGGTATTTGTTGTTGATCAAAACATTTTTCTCAATCTTTTGTAACGCTGTAACTAAAACCTAAATGTTTTTAGAATTTTACCGACTGGTAGAGTTCCATTTGCTTCTTAGGTTAGTAAAAGAAGAATGTATACAAACTTTTAGAATGTTCTACAGTTGTAGTTGTTGTGCCTTTGCTATCAGTAATGAAGGATCAGGTTAAGGGCTATCGAACGTAGGCTTCTGCAGAGCTTGTGTTTTCCATCGGTGTTGGATACGAATGTGCATATTTAATGAGCCACCTATTGTTTATTCGCCCTCCTCTCGAAACTCGCAAAATTCACATCCACACAGTTTTATTTCCAGAACCAAAAGTAAGGCAAAGAAAATTGAAATGCGCCAAAATATTGTCGAAAACTCCTAGGGAAAACTACTTCTTGAGCGAAGTGTATGTAAACACTTCATTTGCATCGAGCATATTTAATGAGCTTTCTCACCGGCCTTCTCCTTACCTAACCTGCGATCAGGCGTCCCTTACATTTTTTGTCGCCGCGACAAAAAATATAAGGGACGCCTGATCGCAGGTTACTCCTTACCATGCTCGAAACTTGCCTTAATTCGTCTCAAACTCCTATTCCTTTTCTGTCTCGAAGAAATAAAACTAATGAAAGCGTAGACATGCCACAGAAATTACATTTCAATGCGCCAAGTTACTTGAAAAGTTTTCTGAGTGTTACCAACCTCACTCGCCATGAATATATTTTCAGTCGTGTGAAATCAACATCTTGCGCTCTGGTCCGCTCTGATTGGTTTAGCACGAGCATGCGCAGACAAATGTCCCTGGACCCTCTCTCTCTGAGAGCGGAGCGTTGCGTGACAGAGAGAGGGGCCAGAACTGGACTAGGTGGGAATCGAACCCACGACCTGTGGATTAGATCTACCGTCACGGTGGTAGATGTAATCCGGAGGTCGTGGGTTCGATTCCCACCGAGGTCAAAAGAATTTTTTCATTACCTCTTGTGGCTCCCTGATTCGCTTTACTAGGGCTAATGCCCAGTGGGTTTTTCTTGAGTTTCACATAGCACTTTAATTGGATCATGTGTACTTAGGGCATCTGTCGACCTAGCACCTCGACCGATTTGTTGCCATCGACAGTTGCTGGTGTATCGGTCGACTGTCGGTGATGTATCGGTCGACTATCGGTGGTATTGGAGTATTGTTAACTGATGTTTTGCTGAAAGAAAAGACCCCCCCTCCACCCCCTCTGGCCAAAAGTATCGTTCAAAAATTGTCACAGGGTCTACAACTGAAAAACCCATCCATGTGGCAGAAAGAGAGCGCAATTGTACCAACTTTTTATATCATTTTTTGCTCCCCAAAATAACGAATCTCCATAAGCAACTAGTCTGCTGGCGGCCGGTTTTTTCTCTAAGGGTCACTAGGACGAGGGTTTAGTCATCGCAAACGCAAATTGCGTTGACCGTGTAGAGGAGAAGTCGACAGGGTCGTATGGCCGAGTGGGGAAGAAGGCGACACGAGAAAAAACCGTCTGCAGACTCTTTTTAATGTTGTCAAACGTCCCTCCATCAGCCCAGCAATAGAGTACCTGATTGGTCAATATGTGACCGATGACAGATAGTTGACAGAAGGATAAACAAAGAGTTATAAGTTTCATGCGACGCATAACAAAGACGAGCGATGCAAGTCACGCAATGGCGCGGATCATCCCGATCAGCAAGACGCGATCATCTTGGAGAAGCTTAAACTGTTGAAAATTAGTTCTTTTAAGGCTGAACAGAAACAAGTTGTTGTCGGTGTCCTTAATACAGACGCTTGACTCTCTGGTTCTGCAGTAGGAGTCTTGGTGGACTTTGGTTTTTCTCCGGATGTTGAAGAGTTCAATTTACGCTTCCAGCGTTGCTGAGTCTCGCATTCATCGGAAGAAATTGCTTTAACATCGGCTACGACAGGGTTTAAATTACCCTTTAAGAAACGGGCTTGCTCAATGGCGTTCCTAATTATTAATGCACACTTCGCACAGACTCTTGAGGAATAACTTGGATCGGAAACAGGCTCCGGTCAGATTAGTCCCAGATCTTCAGATAAAAGTTAGTCCAATGTGTTGAATTCTGTCGCCTTTTTGTCCTTTAAATGATCACCTAAAAAGCCAACAACAGCAATCCCCAGCGCACGACGTGTGCGTCTTCGGTTTAACTATGGAAGCAAGGTTCTTAGGCCCTGCTTGCGAAATTCGCCCGATAAGCATAACGCAAAAGCTTTGAACAACGGATTATTATACTCTCACGAGAAAAATTGATTTGGAGAAGTGCCATATTTATTTTAATTCTATAGCATCACAATTTCTTGGCTTTTTCCACTGGATGGTTTTTGATTTATTTTTTTGTTGTTGTTGTTGCCTGACAGTGAAAAGGATCTATTAGTGAATTAGATTATCTGACAAGTGTGAAATTGACCTCAAAAACATGAGAAGAGTCTGCAGTCTGTTTTTCTTCTCGTGCGTGCCGCGCCCATGTTTCGTCCCATTCTCCTTTAGGCTAAATAGTCTCTCCTCATAATCCCTGCTGAAATTTCGAGAGAAAAACATACTGGACTGCCAGCAGTCTAGTAAGCAACAAGCCCCAGATACTGCTACTTCCGAAAGTAATGAGGGTTGTATACAAAAAGGGATGATGAGGAAAAAACATAGCTGGAAAAAAGACATGAATGTTGACGGAGTTAAAGGCCAAGAAAGGACGACAGCCACTGAAAGCCCCTCTCAGTTGAGTAGAGAAGATAGAACTCGGTAGCGAGAGCTGTGCAAATGAGCGTGGTGTTGGCTGAGTGTCGGTAAAGTATCAGCCAAGTGGCGGCCTAGTGGCGGTGAAGTATTGGCCGAGTGTTGGCTGCCATGCGTGTCGTTTGATGTTGGTCGATATGTCGGCCGACATATCGACCGAGTATCAGTCGATATGTCGGCCGAGATTCAGCCGATATGTCGGCCAATACTCAGTCGACAGATGCGTTAAGTACACATGATCCCTTTAATTTACACTTCAGAGTTAATTCTCTGTTCCACCATTTATACTGACGGCATGTTGCTAATTAAGGACGTTCGCGTAAAAATTTCCTAACATTGAATTTTTTTTTCTGAAAATTCTACCACTGAAATTTGATGAGTTAGTGATGTCAGAAATGTAAAAAAATTGGGGAGTGGGGTCACTGACTTCGTTTCGGAGAGAACATGCCCGGAAGAACACCTAAATCTTAGCTTTGTTTTTGGGAAGTTCATGGCGTCTTTTCCCTCATGTTTTCCTAGCATTTGACTATTTTTTGGTAAAAAACAAATTGACATCACTTTTTTATGCATCTGTCCTCTTATTGATGATGGACCTTCCTCATGAATATTGTTTCTTTCTGTTGTATCTCTTTCTGCCCTTCAAACAGGCAGTAGTGATTAGTCTGGGAAGTCTAACATAATGTAGGGGACTGTTAAAAGCTGTGATATGAAGCAGACTGGTATGCCCCATCCTGGTGGAGTACTCCCGAGGGGAATTTCCATATAAAATGGACCAGGGTCCTTGTTGAAAATTTTGAAAAGAACCTCTATGTAATTAAGAGGTACCAAGATTCTGCTTTCTGGGCATGGCTTGAAATGTTTTCCACCCCTACAAGACACCAATATTCTTAAGAAGCACTTTACATTGTAACTCCTGTCATATTTTTTTTGGCTCAATACCCTAAAAGGTACTGCAAAAGCTGCTGGTGTGGGACGTATGAGCCTGAGCATCCTAAGAGACAGATAAACCATGCCATAAGCAACCCATCCTTTTTATATGGGAGTCCTCCCCTGGGGGAGTACTGTTAATTAATCACTGCTGCTTCATGCCATGGCAAAACTAGAAAAGCTATGACAGCGTGCACCAAATTTTAACATATGACTACAGTAGATAAAAACAGAAGTTGATCAGCACGATTCTTGTGAACACTTGGTTTGAACCCCCAAGCCCATCCTGTAGAAATTCCAGTTTTGGAGCAAACCCCTTGGAATGATCAATAAAGTCCTCATTGTTGTGGGAAGTGAATTTTCAGGAATCACACATTTAAATACCTATTAAAGAAATACAATTATGACAACAGCAGCAACAATGATAACAGAGCTTAAAATTAAACAGCCTTGTTGCAATAAACATCTACTAGATTAACTCAAAATATACAGAACTTTGTAATCATTATAAAAACTCATAAATCTACTTGCTATATAGCTGGCGTTTTTCCCGCTTCAGCGTGCCCATTCATTGGCTAGTTCATGACATCTAACAGTGAAACTGTTTACCGCCAAATGTCGAGAGCCGCCTCATTGCAAAAACTAAGACTTCAAACGAAAAACAGTTCACTGTTTCCCCGTGAAATATTGACCACTTTTGCACGTGATCAGAGTGGCCTCATGTTGTTGCTGGAATCAGACTCTGTGCATTTTTCAAAGTTTGCTTTTGTTTTGTTTTGCTATATAACATAATAAATTATCACTTAATGACTGGTCCCTTTAGGGAACAGTGAATTTTGTTTCCCTTGAATGTTTCCCTCGACTTTGTCTCTGGAAACATTGAGATTCTCTGGAAACAAAATTCACTGTTCCCCTCGGGACCAGTCATTAAGTGTTAAATATTATTATCAAGAGAAAATGAAATTGAAATTTTGATCTTGCAACAGTACTCGGAAGTTTGTACATATAAAACATTTAGCTGCTCTTTTAGTACAGTTTTCATCCCAATGCATATTTCATTTCCCCCCATTTTATTTCCACAGTTTCAATTGGTACAGACTTTTAATGGCTGGTTTTCCTCCAGTTATCTCATCGACCAAAGAGACCACCAATTATGCCAGATTATGTCGCCTTCTGGTCGATGTTGGATCCCAGGCCCTCAGGGACACGTTCAACAGTATTCATGCGCCAGGAAGCCTTCACACAGTTCTGGCCAATCCTCCGGCTCAGACCATTCTACAGTCTCTATACAAGCCCAAGAAAGGGAAGAAAAAGATCCTGAACCCAATTCAATGGGGCAAATTGTATCCAGTCTTTCCTACCTCAGTGTCCTCAGCAAACTTCGATATAACGCTCCTGATGATTTTGCTGAGGAACATTTGCAGTCTGTCTCCTCCAGCCACTGGCTGGGACACACTTCCTCCTGTAGCAGACACAAGTGTTGAAGCAGATATTGTCCGCGTTAAATACTTCAGAAATGTGGTGTATGGTCATGCTGAGCAGGCGTCTGTTGATGACACAAGCTTCAACAACCACTGGCATGACATCAAAGCTGCACTGGTAAGGTTAGGAGGAACAAGTTATGGAGATGCTATTGATGACCTTCAGAATGCCTGCATGGACCCAGTAGTGGAGGGGTATTACAAGGAACTTCTCCAGCAGTGGAAAAGAGATGAAGACAGCATACACGATCAGTTAAATGAAATAGAGGGTGATGTGAAATACGTCAGGAAAAAAATCGATGATTTGACAGAGATAGTGTCTCCCAAGAAGGAAGTCATTGTTGAAGGTTAGAGAAATCTCAAACGACTGCAATACTTTACATTACATGTACATTTAAATGAATTGGGAAAGCTTTCTGGAAATAGCTTTTAACTGATGAGACGGTAAAAAAAATGCAAAGAATGCCAGAGTACCCTGTTTGGTCCTTGAGTTCACGCCTTGAATACTCTTGGATTTTTAGAGAACACTGACCACAAACCCCGTAATCATCCCGGGGGGTGGGGGGGGGGAGTACTCCCACAGGAAAAGGTTGATGATGCTAGTTGTCTAGCATAGGGGCATAATTCAAGTATTCTAGTTTCACTAAATGTGTTGATGACAAAACGTCACTAATTTTAGCTGTCAAAGTACCTTTTAGGGTGCAGTCAAAGAAACAATCATAAAAGAGCGCACTTATTTTCATTTTTATGCTCGATTTCTGCCAGTCTCTGGAGTCCAGTCTCCTAGCGTGGGCCCCTTTCTTAAACAATGGCTGGTAATCAAGCCTCTACCCAGTCTCCCATTCAAGTGCCACTGCCTTTGAGGGGTCAACAAAGCTCGAGCCACGATCAAAGTGATCTCCTTTAGGGTTTTAATTCACCTTTTCGGACGGGCATCTCTATCTTTTTCATATGGAAGTCTCCTCGTAGCCCTCATACATTCATACATTCTTTACATTTAGGATTTTTAAGCCCCATTGCACATACAGTATTCAATACATGGAGCTCAAATTACTTGGGACTGGTTATCATGTTATGGCCTTATTGCCTAAATGACTGCCTTATCCACATAATAGATTGTTGTTGCTTTAATCACTTATGCCAATAGAGAAAGAGCAAGCGTTTATATGAAGGTAAGAGAGTGAATCCCCATATAGGTCTTATACCCAAGGTGATCCCATGTATTTTTAGACATGGTACTCAGTCCTTTCGAGGGTGTTACTCGCGCGACGCGTGGAGAGGCCGAGCAACTTTCTTCCAACAACCTGAGACGAAATGGCGGGAAATGCGAAGACATTTCATGCTTTATTTTCAAAAGACGTTTCATAGCAGAGATGTTTTCTGCGCTCAGCCGTTTTTTTGTTCGGCTTGGCTTTCATTTGCTTTGTTCTTGTTTGGCTGTTCATTCTTTTGCCGTTTGTTTGGTTTTACGGAGTTTTATATAGGGACCTGGGTCCTTGTTTTTCAACTTGTCTCGCAACATTGTTGCATTGCAAGTTGAAACCCCATTGTTGCGTGTATTTTCTCGAAGCAAAATAAAGTGTTGCAAGTCTGCGGAATTCTGAAAGAGTAATTTATCAATGGAGTGTAAACAAATTAAGATGGCGCATTCTTTGATATAAGCGTTTCGACTACGAACCCCTATCAAGGCTGCTGCCTAACAGGAGCCCAGCAGCCTGGGGCTCCCAAGAAAGTCATTTGGGCTCCTAAATTTTTGCAGCAGCTCCCAAAACATTACCTTTTGGGCTCCTAACTTTTTGGCTTTTGCCCTTCTGGGCTCCTTGAAATATTGTTAGGCAACAGCCTTGCCTATTTCGACTTGAGACCGTCACTTTCTTCTTCAGTCAATTTTCCGTGGCAACGGAGTTCTCTCATTGTTAAGCTGTCGTTTCAGATAGCTACAATTGTAGGCGAAAAGTTGCATTTTTGCGACAGTTTCTCCAAGCCTTTTGACTTTTGTTGCTTGTTTTGAAGTAGCAGACGAAATCCCAGAGACTATGATAGCCCTCGAAGTCTTTGTATAAAGCAAATTTATGACTTTCGAATCCAGGCTTGTCTTCACTGTCCGCCATGTTTTTTTTTCTTTCCCTTTTTTTTTTAATTTGTCGCATTGCCGCGCTTCCTGATAGCCAGTCACAAGCGTTGAATTCAAACCTGTTGCGAGACAAGTTGAAGCGCATTTGGTAATACGAACAGCAAACCTAAAATTTGCAGAAAGTTGCGGAAAGTAGAACTCGAGTCTACTTTGTGTAACAGGTTGCCTCAACTTGCAACACTGTAGCTTGCTGCAAGACAAGTTGGTCACAAGCGTGGAAAATTACGCATGACAGAGGGTTTCAACTTGCGGTGCAACAATCTTGTGACATAATTAAGTTAAAGGAAAATGTAGTCCGTATTACCGGACCTTGAGCAATGTCGACGGGGACGACGTCCATTAAAAATAGTTTTATATTTTATCTACGAATTTCGCAGCTGTATAGGTTTGTTCAGTGCACCTATCTGTCTCAGAACTTATTCAAGCTAAATGCGTAATGCCAGGGTTGAGTTCCAATTGTTTGTTTTTGTGACTGGCTGATCATTTAGGGACATATACTCCATATTAACTTCCCATATAGTCTCTCTATACATATTTCCCTATATGGTGCATGTATTTCTATATCACTCATGCCCATGGAAATATATACAGGGAGACTATATGGGAAGCCGGTTAACATGGAGGTAAGTTAACATGGAGTATATGTGTGTGTCTGGGGGACGAAGAGTTAAACAATGGTAAGTGGACCTGGGCGTTAATTTTTTTTTTTTTTTTTTGCGCTCCTCTCCTCGCTCTTTGCGCTCGCCTCGCTTTCGCCTCTGTTCACATGTACGCAAAAAATTACTCCTGTTCTGCAAGCTACTAGGAGTAGGAGACTAGTAGTAGTAGCAGTAGCAGTAGCAGTAGCAGTAGCGGCAGCGGCAGTGGCAGTGGCAGTAGCGACTTCATTTAGAGAGGGTAACACATAACAGTTAAAAACTGACAAACCACTGGCCCTCTATCCTAAGTTAAAAAATAATTAAAATTACTATTTACACTTATGAGATAATCAAAAAAAAAAAAAACAGAAAACAGCTAAAAGTTAAGAATTATGTCATGTACACCTAAGAATTGACCTAAGAGCTCTTGGCTAAAAAATATTTTTTAAGAGAGGTTTTAAAGGAACCGATAGAGTCTTCCTTTCGTTCTGTTAGCCCTGAGCTTGCTCTACAAGTTGATACGAGTTTCGTTTGTTATGACGTCATATGACTTCAAATGATGTCATTTGACCCACCATCTTGGATCCACCCTCTTGTATTTTCCTATTTTCTTAAAATGTCATGAAATAAGGAGAGTTAAAACAAAATCAAGCCAAAATACTTATCAAATGTACAAATTCGTGAATTCCACCAATTTGTGAAAAACTGGAAAAAACTACAGAATTATGTCAAATAAGTTGATTTTTTGCTAAACCTACACGAAATTTGCGGTTGCCATGCCAACGTAGAAAACGAGAGACATTTAACTGACTAGAGTAGACTCGTGTTAGTCATTTCCCTGCCGTTCATTCAGTTGTCAGCTGTTTTTGCAGTGGAGACATCTGACTCTTATTGAAACTCCTATTAAAGTTTCGAAATGTTTTAAAACATACCGAGGGCCATAGCCCTCTGTTTTTAGTTAAAATATCAAAGAAGACATCCGCAGAGCGTGGGAGGTTTTTGTTTGCTTTCAAACGTAACGACACAAAGCATAAACAAATCGTTACCCCAAAACATCCACGCAACGCGCGAGTAACATCTGCGGAAGAACTGGGTACCATTTCTAAAAATAACTTATGAGGAGCTACCTTGGGCAGAAGGCTTATATGCGAGATTCACTCTCTTATCTTCATAATATCTTGGGATAGACTAGTATGCGAGCTGAGAGTTTGCGAGTTGCAAGTTGACAAATTGTCGACAGTCTTTCATATAATAAAAATAAAAGCAAGTGGCACACAACGATAAATTGACTTGGATAATAATAATGATAATGATAATAATAATAATAATAATAATAATAATAATAATAATAATAATAATACACACAATAATAATAATAATAATAATAATAATACACAATAATAATAATAATAATAATAATAATAATACACACAATAATGTTACTTCATTTGTCGAGTGGACTGTGCGGATGGCACTAGGGACGAGCTTGTGCCAGGGTTGGTTGTATTCCGCTGACCCGATGTTACACTTTTTGTTTCAATATGGCGTCAACTCCATGCTGTTGTTGCTTTTGTCCAGCAGAATGAACCAAGCTTTAAAAAAAGTATGCTTGTTGTTTCACCAGACAAGAAGGCCTCCCTTGAACAGGAACACAATGATTGTCTACGTGAACATTTTAACCTTACCTTGTAATTACTATAGCTTAGATCACATACCTGTATAATTGTTACACGGTGAGGCCCTTATCGTAACGTTCTATCTGAAAACTTTTAACTGTTTAGCTGCGGACAATAAAGTAAAAGTTAGTAACAAATTTTCACAAGGATACTTAACTTAAAAATATATCTCTGTAGAGGTAGACTTAACTTGAATTGGACCACTTGTTTATCGCTCGGACTACTCAGCTTCTTAAAATAGTGTCCAAAACTAGAACTTACCTTTGGAGCCCATGACTTGTTGCAGACGGTACGTCACGATTACTGTGTCGTCAAAACTTTTTTAAATCTTCTCAGCTGGACCATTACTTCATTTTGTTTGTGGTAAAATATAACGAGCTTGAGTGTTTCTCGTATCAGCGCGGAGTCACTTATAATTACTTATGCTGCGGTTTTGAGACTTATCTATCAGTTTTGTTAAAAAGCACCTGTTGCACTTTGAAGAGTACAATGAAGAATGTTATGAAACAGTTTACTTCTTTTAACTTGTTTTACAGCGCTGATTATATTACCGTGAACACTTAAAATATGTCTGGAATGTTTATTGTGTTGTAACCAATCACATGTGAGATCTTCACACCACAGAAACCACAAGGCAACGAATGGTTTCCTAACGGGCACGGAACAAATTATTTTCGTTTTGTTTTAACATTCAGTCTTTTTACAAGCAAGTAAACAATTACTTTTCCTTCCCATTTGTTTGCAGTATGTGTTATAATAGCGAAAAATACAGGTTTGAGCGATTTTGAAATAAATTACAAAGCCGATGTGCCGGCGGACGCACGCGACGGTTTGGCGTGCGAATTTTCAAACTTTTTGTAACGATCGAAATCGGAATAATTAGTTACGCCTGATCGCAAATTTGTTCGGCGGTCTTTCCAGTTTGCGATCTTGCGATCAAGGAACTTCTGCCGGCACAGTAGTTCGTGGGTTCAATTGTTAGCCCACACAAATCAACCCTTGTTCTACAAAAAATATTGGCAAGGATTATGCTAATCACGATTGTTGATTTTTTATTATCTTCATGTGATGTCGTTACATGGAAAGCTGGTCGCCGTCGCGTCGCGTTGGCTTCTAAATTTTTTCTTTCTAAACTCGAACGATGACCTGGATGCGGTCGTCAGCACTGATCTTGGGGAACAGCGGTGTTTTAAATTCCTAATAAGACAGTTTGTATCTTAAACAAAACAAAAATAATTTGTTCCGTGGCCGATTAAGGAAACGGTTCGTTGCCTGTGGTTTCTGTGGTGTGAAGATCTCGCATGTGATTGGTTACAACACAAACATTCCAGACATATTTTAGGTGTTCACGGTAATATAATCAGCGCTGTAAGTTATAGTTTATTTAACAAAAAAAAAATAACGTTATATAACGTTATACGTGATATTGATATGGCTAGTAAACTGACTCGCAAACTCACAACTCACTAGAAGAACGACCCCAATGCCAATGAGGCAAATATTGTACACCGTGACAAATTGTTTCCATTGGGTAAGCTATTCAAAAATGTACCGTTTGCTTTTGTTTACAGAAATTGCCAACTGCGAATCAGACATCGCCTTCCTTGCTGCACGTCATGACCCAGCTACAAGACAGTGGCTTATAAAAGATTTTGACAAATGGTTCAGTGATCCTGGTGACTCCAGAGCGTATGTTCTCTTAGGTGACCCAGGCGTGGGCAAGAGTGTGATGGCGGGAGTCCTGGCACAGCGTTCCAGGAAAGCTGGACACTTGGGTGCCGCCTACTTTTGCCGTCACAATGATGGCACAAGGAATGATCCAAGGTATCTTCTTGGGACTATTGCTTATCAACTCTGTAAATGCAATAGTCAGTATAGTAGTATTGTTGGAGGGGAAGGTGACATCAGAAATTTGTTGGGCAATTGTAATCTAGGTATTCAGGAATTATTTACCAAATTATTACAAGAGCCACTAAATAGGTGCACTCCATATCAGCATAGAATGTTAGTCGTTATTGACGCTCTGGATGAGACAGAATATAAGTCGAGGGATGATTTCCTTGATCTTATAATGAACCGTTTCCCTCTGCTTCCTGAATGGCTTGTGTTCTTTATTACCAGTCGCCCTGAAGAAACTGTACAGTTCAGATTGAACAAATACAACCCCTGTATTAAGATCTGTGCAGGAAGTAGCGCACATTTTAACGTCTATCAACAGCACGAGCGGGACATCAAGCTATTTTTAGAAAAGAGAGTAGATTTCTCTCGTCTTTCGTACTCTGTGGAAGACATAACGAAAATGTGCAATGGATTGTTTCTGTATGCCTTCTACATTTCGACAATACTTAATGATCCAGTGCATTCAGGTAAGATTGATCAGCTCAGCGACCTTTTTCCTGGAGACATCGACAGTTTCTTTTTGCAGAATTTCAAGCGGGTTTTTGATAAAGTGGGAGCGGATCTCTACTGGAAGTTGTTTGGTTGTGCCATAGTCGCTCCTTCTCCACTTCCTGTCTCGTTTATCTCGTTCATAAAACAGAGAGAGAACGTCCATCTTGACGAACAGGAATTAATTGATGCTGTTTCACAATTTGTAGTTTTGCGAACTTCTGATGAGACATTCACCTTTCTTCATAATTTGATTCCAGCGTGGTTGACCGACAAGAAGAAAGCCTCTCGCAAATTCTTTGTCGACAGTGTAAAGGCAGGCAAGTACTTTAAGGATATCATTGTCGAATTTCTGTCTGCTGTTGTTGCCAATCATCGCTGGGACAAACCACCAGCCATAGAAGCTGACTTATTTGATTACTTTTTGCGTGTTGGCGTCCGCTTTTTGAGCGAATACCGGGAGAAGGACCTAATGAAAACCGTTTTCAATTGTTTAACAAGTTACCAGTACATTTGGAAGAGGGTACAGAATAAGGGAATTGATATTTTTTCCCTTATTGTCGATTTAAAGCTTTCCGCTGGCTGTCAGGGGCTTAGTGATGCTGAAAGAGAAATTCTTCAGAAAATATGCTTAGCTCTGGAAAGCAACGTCCATGTTCTTCAAGGAAGTCCTCATCTTCTACATTCCTGTCTACGCAACTCACCTAAAGCCGTCCAAGAGAATGTTGTAATTCCCCCTGATGTTGTCGCAAACACTTGGATGGAGTGGGAAGGCGTCCCTTATCCTGCTTCTGAAATTCCTTGTGATATGAGCTACTTTGCTTTGTCACCTGACAAGAAGTTGTTGGCTGGAGGAAAAGGACAATCTATCTCTTTGTTTAATGCGTATTCACTTGTAAAGGTATTTGGCCCTGTCGAAGTGATAGAAAAAGATGACGACATCAATCATTTAGAGTTTTCTCCAGACGGCAAGTTTGTGTTTTTTGGAAGGCTTGACAAATGGTTCTCTGTGGAGAAAAGATGTGTCGCAGAGTTTCCTCAGTTCTCGGAAAATTGCACACGCTACAAATGGGTCTCTTTCATTTCGGGTGGACTTAGTGTTTTGCTTCAGAGAGATCGTCTTGAGAAAGAAAAGCATTCATACTCTTGCTTTACTTTCATATTTTTTTGGTGGGCCAGGCACGAGCTCCATGGAATGGAAAGAATGAAAAGCACTGAAATAGCCCTTTGGCGTGACATGAGAATGAGAGAATGTCTCGAATTTGAAGTCCTTGTCAATTTTTTAGAGTTTTTGGTAAGAAATGGAATTATTAATGCTAGACTGTGCTCTAGATTGAAACAAAATATTCCTGAAGGTTTTGAACCCCTTTGTCAGGAATGCCAACTTTACTATTTCAGGGGAACTCATCGAAAAACACCCCTCTCCATTGTTCGTAAGCGCGTTATTGATCTTTACTCAGAAATATTCGACTATCAAGTTTGGGACGTACAGAGTGGAAGACCTGTGCTAGAGAAAGCATTTTCATCAGATGGTGTGTTGAGTCCCTGTACCTTTTTGTGCCACGTGGCAACTGCCCTTAAGAGTGAAATAGCACTGTTGTCTCTATTTGAGAAAGAAGGTCTGTCGTTTTTCAATGTTGCTCTCATCAATCTCGTTTCTCTCACAAATTGTCGTTGGTCTCACAATTTTCATGAGTTATCTTTACGAGACTCATTCGTTGTCAAAAACTTACCAATTGAGTTTTATAATCGTCTGGCCACAGAGTCAAAGCTGTCACTAGATGGGAAGTGGATCGCAGTCAGTGCAGTCAGAGACTTCCATCGCATTCCAAGCAGTGATAAGAATAAGGTTAGTTTGTTCAAGAAAAAAAACCTGGAGCAGTTTGATTTTGGGAAGCCAGTGCATATTATCATGGGTGCGGAACAAATTGCCTTCACGGATGACAGTTGTGTTTTTCTCTATGTTACAAAGTACAGGTCGTTGCACGCCGTTTCTCTTCAGACTGGTACCATCCTTTCAAGTGCCTCAGGATTTATTCCGTTGTATTGCACGCCAGAAGAGCACGCTGGATATTTTTTTCACGCCAGAGGCGAAGAAAAAATCATCTTTGCAAGAGAGTTTCCCGGAAGTTTCCTCAGTTTTTTCTCGATTCCATCCCGTCATAAACCAGTTACGGCAGCGTTCACTTCAGTTGACACCATTTCAACCCTTTTTTCTGAATGCACGGTGGAGTCATGGAAAACATCAGATGTCGAAGGGTCTTTCGCACTTTCTGGTCTTTCTTTTGATACAGCTTTCTCTACTAATAATAATATTCACGTAAAGAAGGCTGTGTTTTCCCCTGATGGAAAACAGATCGCCACTCACCAAGGAAGTGAAATATTGTTGTTTAATACTCTTGGGATCGCCACTCACCAAAGAAGTGCAATATTTTTAGTGCTTCATCGTCCTAAGATTCTTTACTCCTCCTTGGTTGGACGCTGTGAGCACGTTACATCCTATCTAACATTTTCACCGGACAGCTCCTTATTTCTTTATTATATTCCAAGTAGCAATAATCCGCCGCTTTTCTATGTGTGGGATGTTCAAAACAAGGTTATGTCAGCAACTTTTCTCTCACCTCTGGGACTGCAGCCTGTACATTGCTGCTGCTTTTCAGCGGATAGCACGAAATTGATATTGTGCTGTGCATTTCAAATTTCTATCTGGGAGTACTATGAGCGTCCATGCCGCTTATTGGCAAACGTGGAACCCTGTGGGCCTTTCAACGAGTTTGACAAGTTCAGTCATTGTACAGTATCGTCCGACAGTGAACTGCTGGCGTGCTGCATCGTAGACAGAATTCTCCTATATCCACTTAATGCCGCTGCTAGAGAACAAACCATTCTTCAACTACCTCGTGCCCATTTAGGCCGAATTGAATTTTGTCAGTTTTTGAAAGGGAGCCGTTATCTGATTTCCAACGGCATTGACGGCACTGTGTTCTTGTGGGACTTGTGTGAGTGGAAAGCCATTGCATATGCAAGGGTAACACAAGGGCGGGAAAGCATCGCAAGTTTGGCTGTGTCCCCCAAAGAGGACGAAGTTGTTTGTTTCACTTCTTTTGGTCGATTGACGAGGATAAAGCTTTGTGGACTCGTACATGAAATGCCCACAAAATCCCCCACGTCTGACTGGACGAAGAGAGAGAAAATTGCCGCGGCAAATCATCAACAGCTAGGAGAACAACAACGAAGATCTTCAACGTTTGAGAGTGCGGCATCGCTTGTAGATGACCTCGAGGCTATGAACTGGACAGCACTTTTAGAAGATATGAATTTCATGGCCGACGAGAATCAGGAGAGTGACGATAACATTTATGACAGCGATTCAGATAAGTAATCGATACTGGTCTTAGCGCATCAGGAATGTACCTCATGTAAATCCATCTGAACGAGAAATCTCTCAAATCCTGTCTTTAACTTCATTACGTCAACAACTGTCAAGTAGTTTTAATAAGAAATTTAAGAAAAAAATGAATTTATATTTTACAAACGAATCCCGTGATACCCTCAAGTCATTTACTTTGCTTATCACAGTCAAAACTATCGCAATACTGAATCCAGAACACAACGATAAATTTAAAATTAAAATTTAAGAAAAAATTCACGTTATTGTGCATAGGACGGCAAAGAAATGTACCAAGAATTATAACTCACATGCTCAGCCATTATTACTCATTAAATCGTTTGTTCAGTGGCGTTCCCGCAGCTATTGTCTCGTTTGTGTGGTTCTCTTGGCAAGAAATTCGTTTAATTAGTAGTTCAAAAATTAATAGCTTTTTCATCTACCCTATAACTGTCGGGGCTGTCGGTGAAAAGTGGCGCAGATCAGCGCGAAAACCTCCGCTGAGTGGGTGTTTGACCCTTCGTTTGAAGGTAAGAGACAAGAAGAAGCCAGTCTTTGTAGACTTTGCCACCGTATTACACTTTCAAGTTCAACCATTGTCTGATTACTGTATATTCTTTAGAGTGGCCACTTTTCTGAGTAACACTTTTCTCATGCACTGCCAAGAAAAAGGAATTAGATGTTTGATACTAAGTTGTTTTGTTTTATTTTATTCACCGCGAAACTAAGGTTAAAAAACCCCAAACCAACTGTTTTTTGCATCATTCTAAAAAACTCTAAATTACTTCAAAATGATCCCGATACTGGTAGAGTCTTTTCGCAGCGTCCATTAATTTCACTCAAACGCGCAAAAAACATAGGTAACTTTTTGGTCAGAAGTGCATTTCAAAGGAGTGGTCAACCCAGCACTTTTAAATGCGCACGCGCACGATGCAAAACATGTCCTTTCATTTGCAACGTTGAGATAATGTCGGGACCCAAGCGATCCATCAAGATCACTGACTAGACTTCACCTGCACCTCAGCCAATGTCATTTACTACATAACTTGCACTCTTTGCAAAAAGTTATCCATCGGCAAAACAGGGAGACGACTAGGCGACCGATTCCGAGAACACCTTCGCGACGTAGAGAAAGACGACAAAAACGCATCTAAACCTGTCGCGAGACACTTTAATCTCCCCAATCATTCTAAGCAACATATGGCAGTCTGCGGCCTCTCCCTACATCAAGAAATTTATTTTTCAAATCGTCTCTTTATCCTCACGGTATCAACGAACGCTTTTCATTCAACTGATTTATTCTTTTGTTTCTCACGTTTCCAAGCACCAACCAATAGCGTAGCACCATATTTCTGTATATAAAGCACACACAACCCACAATTCCTCGATTCGCTCCGACGAAGGGCGAACGCTCGAAACGTCAGCTTTCGAATCTCTTTACTGTGGCCGATTCGCATTATCAACCCAGTTTATAAAACCAAATTATCTTGTGAGTGTTTTGGCTTTGTTTTCTTTCTTGCAAAAAAACTTTGAAATAAACTTGTCAAATAAAGTGCGTATTCTGGGTGGTCCACATCTTGCTCAGTTTAATTTTTGTAGGAACATGAAAGAAAACACAAAAAACAAAGGTCAGTTGTTTATTTTATGCGCGGTGTTCGCGTCTGGTTTGAAAATCACATGCAAGATTATGGGAAGCCAAGCCGATAGGTTGCTCCCTGGTCACTATAAGATTCGTGCATCCCTGGACTCAGATTATGTCTCTTTACCTTTTCAGCGTCAAACTCAAAAGACGAATTCACCTTTCCAGTTATCATACATTTATTGTACTAATAGCTCTGAGAATATGGTGGCTCATCAAGCTCATAGCTCCAACTAGATTATTTTGCTTCGTTTTCAGACCGATCTACAGTACTTAAAAAAAATTATTATATCGCAAGGTAGTCTTAAGGGAAATCCGAGCGTTCGGATTGGTTCTTTCTTGGTCGGGATTTCGCCATACGAACCGTTTCCATGGAAACGGTCAAGTCTTAAGCTGTATATTTTTTTTGTTTTCGAGTGCCATATAATAACTTCCTTACTAAAGTAGCTTGCTCGAGCCGTAGTACGACCATCACGCTCGGTTGGTAAGAGGTTAGTATTGCAAAAACGTGTTGGCGATTAGTTGCGCTTCGTGGGGTTTGTGGGGCGCGGTTTTTTAGTAAAATAAGTTGGCTTTCATTTTTATGTATATTATTTTGCATGCTATAAAATCTATCTGGGACTGGATGTGAGAAATTATTAGTCAACTGTTAGTTGACTTGAAGACCTGTTTTTCAGCTTATGTGTAGGCATCTAATAATGAAAATGAGCTTTTGAAGGAGACTTTTCACCCTGTGCTCTTAGAATGATGCATTGTTTTCACGACAGCCACATTTATCTCTAAACTGTAAGGAATTTCAGGAAAATAAACACATTTTCCACTGGAGAGGATAGTTTCGAGTTAACAGCACTTTTCTGCTGGTATTCGTAGTTAGTTTACTTCAGATTAAGATTAACACCTTACACTTAACCTGGACTATTGCATAGTTTGGAAGAGCCGGATATATCCGCCGTGTTGACATCCGAAAAACGTACAAAATATGTAGTTTGTTGTTAGTGTCACGGCTGTAGTTGTAGTTTAGTTTGCATTGTTATGCCTGTAAACAAGCTGACAGTTATGAAATTGTTGAGTGCACCGAGCACTATAATTGGAAAATTTTGTAGACCGTAGTTGAATTTATAATTGCAGTATATTTTATATTAGAGTTTATTAAACAATTAGATTATGAGCTCGAGATTTCTATTACGCATAGAAATCTAGTGCGAATAATACAACTTCTTTGGTATAAATTTACTAGTTGTTCAAAAGGTTATCTCAATCCTCTTCACAGCCAGTTCAAAAGTGGACGCCGGTCATTGTGTTAATAAGCGCACACTGCTACCTACTCACTATCTATCACAGAATAGCTAGTAAGTAGCGTAGCCAATCAGAGAACAGCATTCGTGATAGAACGCTAGTAGATTTACACTAAAATAGAATATTATTGGAGTATTTTTTAGACCAAGCGTGCATCAGACAACTGAAATTGTTTTAAACCTGAATTAACCGCGATAGTTTTAATTATTTTATAGGAATGATATAAGCAGAAAAGTAAGTTTTACGAAGATATGATGTTTAAGTTGATAGTTAAACATTTATGTTAAGATTATTTTTCTATGTTAGATGAGTATTTCTGTGACTCTTCACTTGAAGGGATTTGTATTATTATTTGGCATTCTAGGTTAAAAATAAAATATACTGAAATTGAGAATTGCATTTCTGTGAATTACTATAAAATGGCTTTTCACAATTAGTTGACCACTCAGTCAGAAGAATAAATATCTGGGTGGCGGAGTTGGCCTGTAGTAAGTTACCCTGCAGAACAGGCGCATTTTTTTGCGTATTTCATTTAAGGCGAACAGAGGCGAAAGCCAGGCGAACGCGAAGCGCTTGTCGCGCGCGAGGGGAGGAGCGCGAAAAAATTAAAAAAAATTCGCGTTTCTTCCTCGCGCGGGACTCCCTCGTGCGCGACTCGTGTTTCGCGCTCGCCTCCCCTCACCTTCGCTTAGTGTTAGCCCAGAAATACGCAAAAAAATCAAGCCTGTCCTGCAGGCTAGTCATAAGTTCGCTTCCCTGTAATTTCTTAAGACAAAGTGAAAAGAAGCAATTTGATTTTGTATTTTATTGTGGCGTCTTTGCTTTCTTTAAGAGAGAAGTTTCTTTCTCTCTCATTAACAATGGCTTGTCCGAAATATTTAATTTGGCGTATCTACAGGATTCAGTCTTGAAAACTGTCGAACACAGGTCTCGAGAACACGTTAACTCAGTACCGTTTAGGCGACTTGTTGTTGAGATTACCAGCGCGGCATAAGACAGATACAACAATTCGTATCACCAACAAAGCAATTGTTTCCACGACAACAAGTAATAAAATATCTCTCCCATTTAGAAAGGTTTCCCTCAAAGGACACGAAACCCAGAGGCTAGTAAAATCATCTCAGGCGAAACGCGACCAGTTATCCCACCCAAGGCGCTATCAGCTCATGCGAGTGGACGTGATTGGCTTCTACAGTCACGCCAAATGAGTGACGGAGCCTGGGAACTGGATGTGTACCCGGAAGCACCCAAAGTGCTTTCGTTTTGCTTTCTACCTTGTGTTGATTGGTGTCGCTCGAACTCTGTTTGTTTAACTTTTGGTATATTTTCCGCAACTGCACTTTTGGCCATTGAAAGGGAAGGCTCTAAGAGATGGTGCTTCGTTGAAGGTAAGCCAAAAACGCTTCTAAAGTGAACTTACTGATGAGCACATTTCAAACAAACAAATCTATAGCATGCGAGCCATCCAAGCAGTTCCCATTAGCCTAGAAAATAACAGTCTCGTTAGCCTAAATAGAACCTGGTTAGACTTAATAGCCCCCCGCCCCAAGCTCTCCTAAAAAGTTGCTAGCTTGCAGTTTAATAGCCTATAAAGGGACGTATACAAAACATGGACCGGGGTCCATGGACCAACCCATGGACCTGGTCCATGGACCACCCCGTGGACCCGGTCCATGGACTCGGTCCATGGACCACCCCATGGACCACCCCTAATTTTCAACAGGAAATCGCCACTGTTAATATGAAAATTTACCAGAGGTCAGGGTATGAACAAAAACACAGACTCGTATTTATTGCTTACGTCCTTGAGTGTTTGTCTCGTAACAGTGCGTTAGCGGTTTTACGCGGGGTAGTACAACAAAGTCTTGCGACTGTATATAGTTTCCAAAACAGGCGTACTTTGTGGGTACGAGCAATAAATACTCACCTGATCTTTGGATCGTTTCAAGGCAACTGCCATCACTTACTGCCATCTTGGATGAGGGAGCGCGAAGGGGCTGGAGCAAGTTATGTTATCCGGCAACCTACCCCCTCCAAGGTCACGCTTCGTTCAATACGAAAACTGAAGACATTCTTTCCCTACGATTAAATTTACAAGCTGGAATGAAAATATTGGAAGTAGAAATGCACTAGATCTTCTGTATCTCAAAACGAGTTTGTGGTCTTCCCATTTATGGGGTGCGATCGCAAAGCAACCCGATATTACGAGACAAACCCTCAAGGACGTAAGCAATAAATACGAGTCTGTGTTTTTGTTCATACCCTGACCTCCGATAAATTTTCATATTAACAGGGGAGATTTCCTGTTGAAAATTAGGGGTGGTCCATGGCGTGGTCCATGGACCGGGTCCATGGACCCCGGTCCATGTTTTGTATACGTCCCCTATAAAGCCCGTGAGGATCGCATGCATATGGCTCAGATTGCTCACTTGCTGTTTAGACTACATAACTCGGCCTCGTTTTGGCGGACATGACCTTCTACGTGATGTTGTGGGGCTTGGTCCTTCATTCAAAATAAATTGGGCCAATGGAAGTCAAAATTCACAACATTACCTTGGTGCCTTTTGCACCAAATACTTTTATAGAGTGTGACATGCTGAGGGTGATCATGCATGATCAGCCTGCTCATGAGTCCTCTATCAATCAATGTACAGCACTTAAATGATATTGTCCAGGGGTAAGGTAATCAATAACAATCGATATCCAAAATCACTTGAATCAATCGACAACAATCAAACTCGCAGAAAATGTTTTGTTATCAATTGCTATCAGTTGACAAAAATCGCTTCCAATCACTAATTCCTATCTAATTGTTATCAGTTGAAAAATATGCAAATAATTAACGGGAATCACTAGAACACTCGTTGACAATGTGATCTATTTTTGTTCACCTAAATGGTGATGTTACAGTGAGACTGTAGGGTTTTAAATCACTTACAGTCAAACCAAGTGAAGCATTAATAACCCCTGAAGATCGCTGGCCGCCTCTTACAAGATCTATGGAAAAGCACTGTGTACTGTTAGTTAACAAGTGCTTGGTCGGTGAAGTTCCTTCATATTTTAAAGACTATTTCATGTTACGCAGCCAGAGCGACAACCAACAAAGATGTACTAGATCGTCAATCACTGACATCATTCTTCCTAAATTTCATCTAGATGTCGCTAAAAAGTCTTTTTACTATCATGGTGCATTGGCATTCAATAGTCTTCTAATGAACATTAAGGCTTTACCACCTAAGGACCGTTTCCTGGCTATCTCCGCTTTTTATTCTTAAGCTATTTTTTAGAACATTTTATTCGATCATGTTAGCACTCCTTTTTATTGTAGTTAGAGTTATACGTAATATTTATTAGTTATACGTAATATTTATTGATATATGTTTATTTATAATTTATATCTACTCTCTTTTATTTTAATGTTATACAGGGCCCCCATTGATACCAGTCCTGTGACTGAAGGGGTTACCCTGTTTAAATATCAATTATTATTATTATTATTATTATTATTATTATTATTATTATTATTATTATTATTATTATTATTATTAATGAACTGATTATTGAAACTTGAAACGGTTAGTTAATTGTTTCTGAATGCAATAATGAATTGATTGTAATCGAAAATTGAACTCGCTCGCTCGATCCAAGAATATACGGCTAATAGGTTCCGTTTTCAAAAATCAATTCAATGTTGCGACTAGTAGGTTTCAGACCTACTAAGTCTTCTCTAGAATGCAATAGTGAATTGATTTTTTGAAAACGGAACCCATTAGCCGTAATTCTGGATCAGACGAGAGAGTTCAATATTCGAATAAATTCAATTCATTATTGCATTCTTGAAACGACTAGCAAGTTCAAGTTTCAATTAATCAGTTCTTTCATGCAATCTTTTTCTTTTGCAGTTTTATAATTATTATTATTATTATTATTATTATTATTATTATTATTATTATATTAATATACATTACTTACATTGTTTTACATACACTGCTTACAATGTAAAATAGAGCTCAGATCATTTGCAAAAAAAATCTGATCTCTTGGTGTTGGAAACTAGCAAAGAAAGATGTAAAGCCCAAAATGTTTCTGTTAGCTTATAATGTTGCTTCTGTTGTTATGTTGTTTATCATAATTGTAAATTAGGACAAAACTAATTTGAGATAAGGTAATTAATTAATTAATTTATTAATACACAATCAATACCAGATGATGAAACGATCGTTATTGATTGCTATCTGAACAATCAATAAAAATCAAACTCACAACTTTTTTTGTTAATGGTAACTTTTCATTAATCACAATCGATATCAATCTCTCTTTGATGTCGATTGTTATTGATTGATATCAATTATGGGCTTATTGATTGACAGTACTACGACAGGAATTCTTGTTGTGAGGGCGGCAAAGGGGGCATTGTGAGGCCTTTTTCATGTGTCACAAACTTTTAATCGCTTTTAGCAAAAGTGTAATTTCCACAAATTCATGATTCACATCTGTCTTATAGCTGCTTTTTATGCATTCATGCTAATCAATTTGCCCTCAGCACACATAAATGTAAAAGCATAGAGAGTCACCTCAGTTAGTTGTAACAATTTAATTTGTAGACAAAAGCTGCAACATGCAGGGCATCTGACAGGATGCAGTGGAGCAGATCCGCATAATTTTCCTACTTCCGCATCCTCCGCATCCTTGGGGCATTTTTCCGCACAAAACAAGAAAATTGCCACATATAAGTGAGAAAGCAACTGCTTATCATCCTCAAAAGTAAAATAGCGATGAGATCGATCATTTTGAAGAAGTTATTCACCCAAAACAGCAACAAAAACACGCCTTTTTCTTCGTAAACAATTTTAAGCCTCCAGGTGTTCCATGCATCTTCTGGTGATGAGTCTGGGTTCTAGTTTTCGGTGTCCAGTTTTCCTTGTCCCATTCAATGCCTGGTTACTAAGCTTCAGAGAAAAAACTATGGAAAAACTGCATTGAATGAGGAACTACATGTCCACGAATGGCAGCAAAAGGTCAAACATGTCACAAAGGGGTTTAAAATACTGGGAAAGACATTAACGTGTATTTTATACGTTTGAAAAAGCCAATAGAACAACTGTATTAATTTTAGAAAATTTCCGCATAATCATCACTTTCTTCCACATAATATTGCCAAAAATTTCCGCATAATTTTTCCTTTTTTTTCCGCACCCTATCAGATGGCCTGAACATGATTTTCTTACATGTCATGTAACTTTGATTATTATATAAACACCAGTGAAATACCAGGATTTTTCCTTTCACTCAAAACTCATATCTTCATTGTGCGCAGTGAAGATACTATTTTTATCTTTTATGTGTGAGGATATTGGTGTCGCCATGGTAACTAAAAAAAGATCAACATTGCTATGGTTACATGAACCCTTAAAAAGTACTTATGTGTTAATTACTATATGACCGAAACATCATCGCGGTTCTTCCTCGGAAATCTTTGGTTATCTTCAGAACTCTTCAGCAACTTTTAGAAATTTTTGGAAAATGTTCGCAGAAATGACTGTCTACCCTTCAGACAACTTTTGGAGAATATTACTTACTTACTAGTGACAACGTTTTTGATGATTTTCTGAAGATTTCAAAACACTTTCCAAAGATTTTCAAAGATTCTACGAAACATGTCCGAAGGCCAGACAATTTATAAATGTTTCTTTGAACATATTCCGAAAATTTCCAAATTTCCATCTACCGCTGAGTATTTATAATATGATTACCACGAGCATCGGTTAAACATCCACATGTCTTAAAGATCATGGCAGTTTGACAGTGGCGTGCGAAGAGTTGTGTCTCCTAACAGCGGACAACAGCTTGTTACGCTGGCAGCGACTTTCTCTTTAAGAAAGATGTAGTGTCTATGATGTAACAAGCGTGGGACAAAGATAAAATTTCGTTGCACTGAGAATAAATAGTGTTGCCTTTGGGAACCTCCCAAACTGGGTTTTTAAGGGCAAGTTTGTAGCTTTGAATCCCTTGCATTCATGCTTGTGACATGACTTATCTCCTTATTTAACCTACAATGTACATCATTCAATAGACTCCTTGATACCCAGCTGGACTTCAGATGTGTCCATTTGTTCCTTTCCCCTCTGCACATTTCCAAATGGCATGATTTGTTATCGCAAGTCACCATACCTCAGTAAGCGACAGGCTCTTATGATTTCCTTCGGACAGACAGCCATCACCCTTGGAAGGGCAACTTATTAGCAAGGGATGAACATGTCTATCCTGCTTCCCTGCTTTCCTGATTCCTTGTTTTCCCACTTTCCTGCTTCCTGCTTCTCCTCTTCCTTGCTTCCCTGCTTCCTTACTTCCCTGCTTCCCTGCTTTCCCTGCTTTCCCTGCTTTCCCTGCTTTCCCTGCTTTCCCGCTTTCCCACTTTTTTGCTTCCCGGTTTTCCACTTTCCCACGTCCCTGCTTCCCTGTTTCCCTGCTTCCCTGCTTACCTACTTACCTACTTTCACATTTTTCCCGCACCGTTTTTCCCCAGCTCCCTGCTACCTAGCTCCCCTGCTTCCCCACTTTCCCACTTTGTAGCTTCCCTGCTTCTCTGCTTTCCTGCTTCCCCACTTCCCACTACCCAACCTCTTTTTTTTCTTTTTTTTCAATGTTTTAACTTTTATTCTGCGAAGTAAATAAAAGGCATTTCTGAATAGAAAAAATACAATCATGGATTATTTTTATATGACACATTATTCCTTTTTTGGCGGTAAGCTGTATTAGTCAAAACTGACAACTTATTTGGATTAAGCCCATTAAGTTTTTTTTTTTTTTTTTTTTTTAATTACAAATCTCTGTTTTAGTTTTTAGTTGCAAAAAAAAAAAAACATTACTTTTTACAATACATAACACTTTACGATGACTACATTACTTTAACAATGCTGACAACGTTGCAATGACTATATTAATTCTAAAAAAAAAACAACAAACAACAGAAAAACAAACTAAAGCAAATAAGTCTATTTTAGTAAGTTGACGCAGAATTTGTTGGAACAGAAGTGAATCAATGGATTACAACAGATTGCCATATATAGATAAAAATTGATGTGATTTGTTTGCGGCTGTATAACTTTGTTTTAAAATCTCTAGGTGGTTTTGGAGGCGGAGAAGAAAGCTGTCAAAAGAAAGCTTGCCGTCGCATGAACTGGTAGCGAAAATGTGATATTTAGCGAGGAGGAGAGTGACATTTAGTGCCTGCTTGTTTTTTATACCCAACCTCGCTGCTTCCCTTCTTTAGTGTTTTCCCACTTCTCTGCTCAGGGGCGGATCTAGGGGGAGGGTGCAGGGGGTGCACACCCCTCCCTGAGATGAGGCTTTCTTCTTCGTATTCGCTTTAAAAATTTGTTTACCTCACTGGTCATTTATGTCATTCCTTAGAGGTGCACCCCCTCCTAAGAAAAATCCTGGATCTTCCCTGCTGCTTCCCCACTTTCTCACTTCCCTGCTTCCCCTCTTTCGTGCTTTCCACTCCTCCCTGCTTTCCCTTTTCCCTGCTTGCCTGAATCCCAAGCTTTCTAACTTTCCTGTTTCTTACTACCCTTCTTCCATGCTTCTCTGCTTCCTTGCTTCCTTGCTTCCTTGGTTATTTGTTTCCCTGACAAAATTTACGTATTAGTTTCTGGTGAAGTAATTAGCATTGCCAAATATCAGTTATTTAAAGATAATAAGTTGTTCATTTCAGAGCGACACAATGAGAATACTGTTTGTTGCTTTTGCGTTTGTTGCTGTGCTGTTAAAACAATCGTTAATATGTTCACTTGTTATCAGCAAGGATTGATTTTGTAGTATTTGAGTAGTTTGTTGAAAAAGTTTACAGTTTTGAATTTGAATTATTTCACATTGAGGAAAGAAGAAATATCTATTTGAAATAATCAACGTACCGGTCACTTCCATTCGCTGGCAGTTCAAAAAAATTCGAGTTTACGTAGCATACTATTTTAATATCCCACGGTAGAAGCGAAATGCACTCTGAGCTACTCTGAGAGCTGGTAATTAAGGTACACCAAAAATTCAGTTTCGGGGGTTTGAGAAACTTGTCCTTTGCGGCTGTCTTTTGCAGTTTGTAGAATCCTTAGAGTTCCTTTATTAACTTAATCTTCTTCTCATGTGCCTTGGCAAATTCGTTGACTTTTCACTTAACATTAATAGCCCATTTCTGAGTTCTTTTGTGCCTCTGTTTCAAAACGAGTCTAAATGCGAAGTTCTGCATGCAGTTTCATTTTCATGTGAATCAAAGTCATTTTCATAAGAATGGTTTTGCACTTAAACTTGCTTTGAAACAGAGGCACAAGGGAACTCGGAAGTGGCCTATTGTTTTTCGTGAATTTCTTGAGAATGAACAGGTCCTGCTGTTCAAAATCTTATCAAAGTAAACACAATGCAAGCATTACGCTTCCGGTCGCATTGCCGAATGCAATTTGAACTGGATACCCTGGTCTGACCCATGTTGTAAATTTGCTGTAACGATGAGATATTGATCATAGACCTAACAATTAATTTTTGTGAGTTAATATACCTGTTTTCATATTCAAAGAAAATGTGCTTTATAGATTAGTCTTTAACCACTCATTGTCATCTTCAGCTTTTTCTGTGTGACTAAAACCTGTAACTTTAATGTTTTAAGCCTGTTACTTGTTGCCAATTTATTTTAAACGTTGCGTGAACCGAAATAAAACAAAGTGCTAAAAACTGCTCGTCACACTGCAAACTGAGTAAAATTATGGTTGCCCCTGCAACAGTATATCGAAGAACATTTACTTGACTTCTGAAAATGCAGGCACAATGAGCAAGTTGAATTATGTGGCAATCATGTCTTGCAGGTTCATTTTGTTTGAGCTGATAGTTGATTTGGCCTGCACCCTCATGAACTAAATGCTTGCAGATTTTTTTTGCCGTAACCATCTAAGCCGTAATGCAGGCCTAAAAACATTTAACACTTCGTCTCGGGAAACATTGAGATTCTCGGGAAACAAAATTCACTGTTCCCCAAGGGACCAGTCATTAAGTGATTTGTTATATAGCAAAACAAAACAAAAACAAATTTTGAAAAACGCGCCGAGATTCCAGCGACAACATCAGGTCACGGCTCTGATGACGCGCAACTGCGGTCAACATTTCGCGGGTAACAGTGAACTGTTTCCCGTTTGACGTCATAGTTTTCGCAATGTTGCCCGCTCATGGCATTTGGCGGGAAACAGTTTCAGTGTTAGATGTCATGTGACCATGAACTAGCCAATAAATGGGCGCGCTGAAGCGGGAAAAACGCTAGCTATATAACAAAAACCGGTTAAAAAACAAGTGTTTTGTTAATCGGAACCTATTTTCATCCACACATCCACTTTTTCCAGTCCCTCAGCCTCTTCAGTGTTTTGTTAATCGGAACCTATTTTCATCCACACATCCACTTTTTCCAGTCCCTCAGCCTCTTCAGTAGGCTGAGATGCTGTACATACATAAAGAAAATATTTTGGGACTGCATAAGAGGCTATCTACTGATCATTTTAATATTTTTTTCATTTCTTAACTTACGAAAATGGTTCTCACATCCCTGTTGATGAATGAACTGAAATTCCGTTTTTAAATACCCCTTATGAATAAATCTTAATTTAGCACGTGCCAGCAAAATGAAACGTCGTCGCTCTCTGCATGCATTGCGTGCCGTTTATTAATATTAGGAAAGCAGTTTGTAGTTAGATCTTTTCATGTCTGACTGTCAATTTTTGTTAACTGACTTTCATAAAACTGACCTAGAAAATAAAAATATGTTCTTACATGCCAAAAAAAGAGGCATTGATTCAAGAGTCAATTTCATGAATACCTTAATGAACAACTTTTTCTTTCCTCCGCCATTTGCTTCCCCACTTCCCTGCTTCTCTCACCTCCTTTTATCCTCGTGTTCTTGCGTGCTCGCCTCCTCGCCCTGAACTCTGGAAAAACTTGTATAAAATCACAGAAAATTGGCACTTACCTTTCTTTCCATGTACTGTATAAATATTGCCTACAGTAAAGAATGTGGGCGAGTTTGAAGATTTCCAATGATTTTAAGACAGACACTCCCAAAATGTATTGTCCCTGCAAAACCAAAGTGCTGACCAACAACGCACATTCACATGTCATGCGACTTGGTGGTAGAATTGTCATCCAAGTACATTTCGAGAAACTGTGATAATTAACTGTCAGTGGTTTAATGCTTTACTGTACAGTATATATCAGCAGGATCTTAAAATGTGGTGTTATATAAGTTTATTTTTCAGACGCTTTTTTTTAACTTATTACTATCACTTTTCTATTAGTTCCTAGACTGCAATGAAAAGATAATTTAACTCAAACTGAGTCAAGTTTGTTTCTGTACCATGTAAGGAAATCTAACAATGGCAGCTGTAGCAGCTACAGGGTGAGTGAGTTTGTAGAGCTGACTAGTGTATTTAGAGTCAATCATTGCTCTTGCATTAGTTTCGAACAATAACCTGTACTAATTGAAGAAGTACCAGCATGCAAATACAATATACTTGATAATACGGGTGAACCTCCACTAATGGCCACCTCACCTGGTCAATGGTCCATAGATTCACTCTCAATTTGAACGCTCCACAACAGTCACCTCTTTATAGAAAGGCAACGGCCACTAACGCACGCCCCAGCTGTCAGAATAGACTCCCCAATGGCCAGTTAATCAACGACTGATGAAAAGTGTATTCAAAAGGTCACGAAACTTGATTAGTACCATACTTTATTGGTGACTGTTTCTGTTTTCCTGATCATATTATGTTTGTTACGTATATAAAAATTATGGACAAAGAGAAAAAATGATTGCATACCCCGCCAGAAAAACAACAGATGTCATATTAAACCCTTCGACATAACAGCCAATTCTTTACAACGGTGACTTTCCTCTATCTCCAAGGTGGCCGCTGTGAAGTCAGGTTTGACTGTATATAATATTTTTATTTTAATAATGATGTAATATTAAAATTTTCAATATGTTCAGTTACTCCTAGTTTGAAGGGAGTAAGTTATTAATAGAAACATTTGTATACATGTACCCTTTGTCTTCAGCTAAAATGGGTTTGTTACAACCACGAACTAAATAATGTTCCACCAAGAATGTATGATTACAGCTACTGTTTTTAAAATGACCTTAATGTTTGGTACGTTCACATGTAGGTCTACACTACAGAACGTTACTGACAACCAGAAAAGATGGCTAGTCTCTGGAATTGCACTCAACAAGGTCCTGGTTTCCCAAATATGTTCGTTTGTGGAGCAAGAAGTTCAGAAGGAATATGGTTATCTTAATTCAAACCAGGTGGAGCATTCGCACTCAAAGCACATCTGGGCGACTGAAGAAATGGCCAACATTTCTAAAGTACGAGAACATCAATGGTAATGATGTATTTCCCAGGTTGCCAGGTGGGAGGTATGATTATTCCAAGTTTGACTGCCGAGTGACATCACATGTTGACTTTGGCAAGCTCTATGTGGAGAACCACATGGCCAAGTTTAACGCCTTTGATGAACACTGTGATGCATCTGCCGTGCTCGCCTTGCTTGGAAAAGTGCCAGTCTTCTCTCCAGCTGTACAGAGTGCTGCTGGTGATGTTAGACAAGCTAGAAATGCCTGGGCACACTATGCATTCAGTGACTGGGATCTATTGAGTTTTCAGCAGAGATTTGCTGAGATGGAAAAGCTGGTAAAATCTCTGGGTCTGTCAAGTGCTGATGAGATGCAGCTTGTAAATGAACTGCAAGACTGGGAAACTAAAGGTACAGTCAGCAGTTTATATTTCAACCTGAATGCGTGTAATCGTCCTCTGGACATTTTCAGTTTGGAGGGTTGAGCGTTAAAGCTCTCGAGCAATGTTTCTGTCTCACCAAGTTGTCATTCGCGTTTCATTTTAGTCACACGTTTCAAAATTCCATCTGGTACTGTATATTAACTAGAACACAGCAGCTAAAAGAGTTTTGCCCAACTATTATTGGATGCTATTATTGGAATGACATTCCTGTATCTATACTAAATACGCCGACTAGAAAACTATTTTTAAAAGCACTAATTACCAGTTTAAGTTTGCTTAATATAGAACCCATGTCAAAACCTATCCTTTGAAATGGTAAATTAGACAACTAATATAGCTGCAGTGAAGTGAGGTTCTTAGTTTATGGTAAACAGGGAAAGTATTCCTCGATTGGAAAACACGAGCAAATCTAGTGCCCTACCTTCCTTCTCGGCTTACGTGAACACAGCACAAAAGTGCTTAAAACCTAGAACCATGTTGTAAAAGACTTTCAACAACAATTATTGTTAACACAAATTAAAGTATATGTAATAATACTCACATCTTCCTTCTCTCAAAGGTGCCAAACTCTGCATGAATGCCACCATTGATCCTGATCTGGTAAAGACGGTTCAACAAGATGTGAATGCATTAAAAAATGACATAGACAAGATGGCATTTGAAGAAGAGATGAACAGAGAGAATGTAAAGAAGGCACTACAGGACACTCAACTAGTTCTGGAGGAATTGACGGAAAGAGTTGCCATAGTGGAACATAAACAAGAGGTCATCAGGCAAGAACAAGAGGTCATCAAGCAGGATCAAAGCTCTCTGTGCGGCAAAGTAAATACTGCACAAGACCAAATAAGTGAGCTTAAATCTGAACAAGAAGATGTGGAACGACGTGTTACTTACCTGGAAGATCAGCAGAAGTCAAACCAGCCCCAAATAAATTATGGTAATTTGAACAATTGTATAGCAGTGTGAGGAAAATAAACAAGAACTATACCAAGCAACTAAAAAGATGAGTCAGTCTAACAAAATGACATTCTTGTATATGGATTCGTGTATAAGGAACATATTTATCCTAGTATAATGTTTCAATGAAATGCCTTGTGACCAGGAATTTGACTAAAGAAAAATCGATCATGGATTATAGGCTTTGCACTAGACATTTCTGGAATGAGTCGGGCTAAAAACTGACTACAATTCAAATAGATACGTGAACCAGAGCACTAAATTGCGACGTTCGAAAAAGTAAGTTACTGGTTTCGATTGTCTTCTCTGGTGACGCTCTTTGCCAGGGCAGCAAAATGTTCTCTATTTTTGCTACTGCTCTTGTGCCATAACATGGCTGATGTGTCAGCCATTTAGAAACGACAGGTTACCTAGATATTGTGTTTTAATTTATTGCTGTTTTAAAGCTCTATAACAATGCATTATATTTAAAACGTCCTGGTTTATTTCCCACAATTTGCGTTACAATACTGAAAGCATGTGAATATGACCAAGTCACCAACCAAGTATCCGTTTAACTTAATTTTTTCACAGAAATTGCCAATTGCGAATCAGACATCGCCTTTTATGCTGCACGTTATGACGCAGATACAAGACAGTGGCTTCTAAAGGATTTTGACAAATGGTTCAGTGATCCTGACGACTCCAGAGCGTATGTTCTCCTAGCTGACCCAGGCGTGGGCAAGAGTGTGATGGCGGGAGTCCTGGCACAGCGTTTAAAGAAAGCTAGACACTTAGGTGCCGCCTACTTTTGCCATCACAATGATAGCACAAGAAATGATCCCAGGTATCTTCTTGGGGCTATTGCTAGTCAACTCTGTGAATGCAGAAGAGAGTACAGTAGTATTATGGGAGGGGAGGGTGGTATAAGAAAGATGTTAGGGAATTCTAATCTAGGTGTTCAGGAATTGTTTACTAAATTAATGCAGGAGCCGCTTTATATGTGCCACTCTACCCAGAGAAAGTTAGTCGTCATTGACGCTCGGGATGAGACACAGTACGAGTCCAGGGAAGATTTCCTTGATCTTATAATGAACCGCTTTCCCCTGCTTCCAAACTGGCTTGTGTTCTTCATTACCAGTCGCCCTGAAAACACGGTGCAGCTTAGTTTTGAAAAGTACAATCCTTGTGTAAGAATTTGTGCCGGAAATGTCGAACATGGCAATTTTTATCAGCAGCATCAGCAGGACATCAAATTGTTTCTGAGAAATTGTGTAGATTTCTCCCGCCTCCCCTTCTCGGTGGTTGACTTGGCTAAGAACTGCTATGGATCGTTTTTGTATGCGTTCTGCATTGCCAAAGACTTAAAGGCTCCAATGGAATCAGGTAAGTCATTTCAGCTGGTTGATCGTTTCCCTGGAGACTTTGACGACTTCCTTCAAAAAAATTTCAAGCGTGTTTTTGATAAAGTGGGATCTTCCTTGTTCAAGAAGTTGTTCGGTTGTGCCATTGCCGCTCCTGCTCCGCTTCCTGTCTCGTTTATTTCGTACGTCCTCCAGAGAGAAAAGTCGAGTATTTCCAAGCAGCGTGTGTTAGATGCTCTTTCGCTGTTTATGGTGTTATCGAAGACGTTCGCCTTCCTGCACAATCTGATTCCTGCGTGGTTGATTGACGAGGACAAGGCTCGAGAACTGTTCATTGACAAGAACAGTGAAGCTACTTATCTCAAAGATGTGATCCTTGAAATTTTCTCTGGCTTTATCCGTGAGCAATCTCAGGACGTTCCCCTGATTAAAGTCGACTTGCTTGACTACGTTTTATGCGTTGGCATTCGCTTTTTGAGTGGATTTCCAGGGAAGAAAATTAATTCATTAGAAACAGTTTTCAATTGCTTGACAAGTTTCAAATATATTGAAAAGAGAATACAGAGCAGAAGAATTGAGATTTATTCCCTTATTGGAGATTATAAGCGAGCGACAGACTGTCAAGGTGAGGGCAGGAAGGAAATCCCTCTTGAGGTGTGCTCAGCTCTTGAAAGAAATATTTATGTTCTCTTGGGATGTCCTCACCTTCTGCATTCTTGTCTACAGAATACTTCTAAAGTTATCCAAGACAACGTTGGTATTCCAGATAGTGTATCAACCACTTGGCTACAGTTGAATCAGTCGATGCCTTTGCCTTCTAAGCGTCTTCGTCACATGAGCACCTTGGCAGTGTCTCCTGATGGGAACCTGGTTGCTGAAAGGCACTGGAAACATATCTTTTTGTTAGATTCATATTCGCATCAGTGTGTAGATGTGTTTTCCTCTATGGAGTTGGAGCGGTATTTAGTCCCTGGGTGTAAGTGCTTGGAATTCTCTCCAGATGGCACTTTTTTGTTTTTTGGGCGGCTTGATAGATGGTTTTCTTTGGAGAACAAGACTGTGGAGACATTTCCTCAGTTTTCAAAGATTGATTCAAGCTACGAATGGGGCTCGTTTACTCTTAGTAAACAGTGCATTGTTGTAAAACGTTGTAATTTTTCATTTAAATCAAACAATAGCTGCTGTTGGTTGTGCTTGTTGAATTACCTTTGTCTGTGGGCTGCCAAGGAAATTGGTCATGCACGCATGAGACTGGTGAGAGTGAAACCATTTGTGGTTGTTTTCCTCAAAGACTGCAGGTGCAAAGTCGGCCTTCAGCAGGTAAAGAGAACGGTTCTCCTGTTCCAGCGATGAGAATCTTGCTGAATATTTTAAGAAAAACCCACCACGATGAGTGGTGCTCTCTGCTGGAAAAATTGAAACTTAATTACCCTTTTGAACCTGCTACATGCCAGCATTGTCCATCACGGGTGAACCCTGAGACAATAACTTTAACAGGTGTGCGTGACTTCATTGTCAGTCACTACAACGAGATATTTAAATATCAAGTTTGGGATTTGCAGAGTGGTAGATCTGCTCTTGAGGAGGCCTTTTCCTTTGGTGTTCAGTTGACCCCATTCGCGTACCTTTGTCATTTAGGAACTGCTCTCGAGAAATGTGGGTTATTGTTTTCCGGTATAGACAAGTCGCTGTCACTTTGCAATATTGCTTTATTGAACACCGTTTGCCATCATCTGTTTTTCGTTGACTGTTCTCGGCGGACTTTTATTTGGAAACTGCTTGAACCGCTTGAACGGTCTACACAGCTTGAAAAGCCTGGACAGCGTGGACAACTTGAAGAGTTTCAAGAGTTTGTATCTTCCAGATATTTGAAAGAGTACAGAGCGATCTGTGAACCGGATAAGCTCCATGAAGAAGAGAAGTTCCTTGGACGGGAAACTCTCTTTGAACTGGATAAGCTCCTCCTTAAACGAGAAAATCTCCATTAAGATTATCAGCTGAAACTAATTTCCTATGGCGTTGATGGTACTGTGTTCTTGTGGGACTTAAGTGAGTGGAAAGCCGTTGCCTTCGTAAAAATTGCACAAGGAAGGGAAAGCATCATCAGCATGGCTGTGTCTAGTGAAGAGGACAAAATTGTTTGTGCGACTTCTTTTGGTCGACTGAAGATAATAAAACTGTGTGGATTGAAGGGGAAGGTTTTGTCCAAATTGCCGCAGCCGAAAGGGATGGGCAGTGAAAGGATGACCGAGGCATGTGGTATACAAGTGGGAAAACCAACGGCAGTAATTCAGAATCTCTCTTGTTCTGATAGCACCGAGGATTTAGATGTTGCAGAATTGATAGAAGAGATGGATTTCATGTTGCCTTCTGACGACAGTGAAGACAGTGATGAGGTGGACGAATTACTGGACTGAGCATCGAGTATCTGTTTTATCTCACCACGAAGCATGCCAGGAAGTCATGTTTATAGTGTGGTACAGAGTGCTTTTAATGACCTTCTAGAACAGTTAAACGGTGGTTTTCCTTACTGCCAGTGCATAGCTTTTTACCTTGTGTGGCCCTTTATAGATCGTGGTGAAAAAGACAGACGCTGTTAGCTCATGAAATTGAAGAACTGGAACACATCACCTGTTGGTTTTCCCGTCGTCAGATCAAGTTGCAACTAGAGAAGAATCACATTTCATTCAGTTTCTGTAGCTTCTTTGCGGTTTAAACATTAACTAAAACAATCTATTTCTAATTTCATAATGGCAAATCTAAAACGAAAATACAGTCAATTGGAAATTTTCAATAGCGATACACATTGTCCCCAACTACGTTCGCTAATGTAGGAATTTTTTTCCAAAGTGTTAAGGTGGCTCAATAGGGTTATGGAAGATTACGAAGCGCGCGCCAGTGGCCTCAATCGAAAGTTAATATTCTCGTTCTTTTTTTGTCGGTCACATTCTTAACAAAGAATCCTGGTTACGGGCCTGCAGAGAACGAAGGAGCTCTTGATTATTGCACTCTTGGACTAAAGAGCGCGTGTAATTTAACTGAGAAATTCATTTTGCCTTTATTTTAGTACCTTTTTTGTTGTCACTATTTGTCATTGAATCGCAGGATCTCTCATTTATACCACAATATCCAGGATATAATATCTAGGTGCAGTTTAAACACAGTCGAAGAAACAGACAAACCCAAAACGGTGTTAGTCTCGTGCTGATATTTATACTTTTTAACGTTTAAGATCTTGGAAAATGGTGAGGGTTTTACCTTTCTTTTCTTTCTGGTATGAAATTTTTAGGTAAGGTATAGTTCAGTGCGTATTCTGAGTTGTATACATTTTGCTCGGTATGATTTTGAAAGCGACCGGCTGAAAAACAAAACACAAAAACGAAGTTCGAGGTCTTTTTTCCTGTGTAGTAACATTTGCGTCCGGTTTGAAAATCATTTGCAGCATCATAGAAACTCAAGCCGATAGGTAGCTCGCAGGTCACGTGCATTATAAGATCGGGCATCCCTGGACTTGAATTCTGTTTCTTTACCCATTCAGCGTCAAGCTCTGAGAGTTCTGAGAGTACGGTGGCTCATCGAGTTCATAATCCCAACTTTATTATTTTGCTTCGTTTTCACTCCGATCCACGTACAATGGATGTACTGCAAAGACATGTTAGCGGCAAGCTACGTTTCGCAGGGTTTGTGGGGCTTAGTTTTTGGTAAAAGGGTTTTAATGTGAAACTTAGTGAATTGATCCTTTGTATGCTATGGAAACAATCCGCTGAGATTGGGTGTTAGAAATTATTAGTTAACTATTAGTTGACTTGAAGACTGCAGACCCAGAGCTTAATGATAATTGTTTTTGAGCTTATGTGTAGACATGTACCAATGCAAATGCGTTTTCCAAGGAGGTGTTTCACCCTGTGCTCTTAGAATGTTGTATTTTCTTCACGGCAGCCACATTTATTTCTAGACTGTAAGGAATTTCGGGAAAAAAGAAAAAAATTTCCGACGGGAAACTGAGGATAGTTTCAAGTTAACCAGCACTTTTCTGCTAGTTTTCGTAAATACTTACTTCAGATTAAGCTTAACACCCTACAGATTAACCTGGGCCGGGTTGTTCGAAAACCGGTTAAGGTTAACCCAGGGTTAAATGTTAACTGAAGTATTACGCTTACTTATTTAGAAATGTTTTTCACCTCTAATGTTTGGTGTAGGTTGAGATTACTACAGCTCAAAACTGAAGGGCACGCAATATAAACAGAACACCTCACCAAAAAATTACAAAACTGAAATCAAAATTCTCGCTAACCCTGGGTTAGCTTAATCGGGCTTTGAACAACCCGGCCCGACTATTGCATAGTCTGGAAGAGCCGGATATATCCGCCGTGTTGACATATGAAAACGTACAAAATATGTAGTTTGTTGTTAGTGTCACGGTTGTAGTTGTAGTTTAGTTTGAAGTGTTACGCCTGTAAAGAAGCTGACAGTTTTGAAATTGTTAAGTGAACCGAGCACTATATAGGGAAACTTTTGTATACCGTAGTTGAATTTATAATTGCATTATATTTTATATCAGTTAGAGTTTTATAAAACAATGAGATTATGAGCTCGAGATTTCTATCACGCATAGAAATCGAGAGCGAATAATCCAATATTGTTTGAGTATAAATCTACTTCTTGTTCAAAAGTTTATCTAAATCTTCTTCACAAACACTTCGAAAACACGAAGAAGCGGCCGTCATTTTGTTAATAAGCGTAGACTGCTACCTACTCACTATTTATCACAGAATAGATAGTAAGTAGCGTAGCCAACCAGAGAACAGCATCCGTGATGGAACGCTAGTAGATTTATACTAAAATATAATATTCTTGAAGTATTTTTTAGACCAAGCGTGCATCAGACAACTAAAATTGTTTTAAACCTGAACTAACCACGATAGTTTTAGTCATTGTACAGGAATGATATAAGCAGAAAAATATGTTTTACGAAGATATGATGTTTAAGAGTACTTTGTTAGATGATTATTTCTGCGACTCTTCACATGAAGGGATTTGTATCATTGTTAATGGCATTGTAGGTTAAAAATAAAACGTAATGAATGTGTGAGAAGAAGTTGAGAGAATTTATTGTGAATAACAATAAAATAACTTTTCACAATTAGTTGACCACTCAGTCAGAAGTACAAATAGTGGGTGGCAGAGTTGGCCTGTAGTAAGTTAGACTGCAGAACAGGCGTGATTTTTTTCGTATTTTAAGGCGAACAGAGGCGAAGGCCAGGCGAACGCAAAGCGCTTGTCTCGCGCGAGGGGAGGAGCGCGACAAAATTAAAAAAAGGTCGCGTTCCTTCCTCGCGCGCGACTCCCTCGTGCGCGACTCGCCTTTCGCGCCCGCTCGCTTTCGCCTCTGTTCGCCTAAAATACGCAAAAAAATCACGCCTTTTCTACAGGCTAGTCGTAAGTTTGCTTCCCAGCAAGAAGACTCGTAACTTCTTCAAGACAAGGTGAAAAGAAGCAGTTTGATTTTGTATTTTATTGTGGCCTCTTTGCTGGTTTCTTTGACCCATTGACTCCTGGGACTTTTTGCCAAAACTGCATTTTTTGGACATTTTGGTGGTTTTGAGGCTGGATCTCGGCCAAATTAGCTTTAATCTGGTCCAAAATGCATTTGTAGCACGACAGCTAGCCCTTCTTGCCACTAAAATAGCGTTTTGCGAACTTTGGGCCCGTGCATGCGCACAAATCATAATTTTACGTCTTTAGGCTTTTCTATTTTCGATGCTTTTTTTTTTCCTTTCCATTTTCTCCTTTTCTTTTCTTTTCGCTGCAGGGATTGACCTTTTACTGGGCTTGCTTGCAGTTAAAAAACTTCTAAGAAAGAGTCATCGAGGCGGCCAATTTTTACCATGGAGCAGTTAGGTGTAGTGGCGATAAATTTTGCTCTGAGTTTTTCACTCATCTTTTTGAGCATTTTTGTGCATATCTCAGGCGCCATTAAGCCGATCTCGCTGATCTAGGCGTCATTGGAAAGATCTTTTCCTCCTGCAGAAGTTGAGTATAGATGATGCCAATTTTGGTCAAAAATGATGACGTCAGAAGTGGAAGAAAGGCCAAAGTTCGTCACGGGCGGTTACGGGCGGCACAGGGTCAATGGGTTAAGAGAGAAGTTTCCTTCTCTCTCATTCTCATCTCATCTCTCTCATCTTCTCATCTCATTTCGGCTTGTCCGAAATATTTGGCGTATTTACAGGATTAGTGGCATGCCTGTGAACTAGCTAGGTGTAGCTAAGTGCATGACCACTATAAACAAGCATTATTATTATTTATTATTATATTATTATTAGTACATAGTAAAACAATCTTGAAAACTGGCGAACACAGGTGACTCATTACTGTTAAGACGACTTGTTGCATGTTGAGATTACCAGTAGCATAAGACAGATGCAACAATTCGTAACACAAGCAAAGCATTAGGCCATTTCCGAGTTCTCTTATGCCTCTGTTTCAAAACGAGTCTAAGTGCGAAACCTTTCATATGAAAATGAGTTCTGCATTCAGTTTCATTTTCATGCAAATCAAAGTCATTTGCATAAGAATAGTTTCGTACTTAGACTCGCTTTGAAACAGAGGCACAAGAGAACTCGGAAATGGCCTATTGTTTCCACGACAACGACAACAAGAGATAAAATATCTCTCCCATTTAGAAAGGTTTCCCTCACCAGGACACGAAACATAGAGCCTAGTCAATTAATCGTCCTCGGACAAACGCGACCAGCTAATCCCGCCCAAGGCGCGATCAGCTCATTTCATGCGAGGCGCGACGAGCTCAGCCCGAGTACTAGAAAAATACTGATAACGTAGCTAGTTTAACAGAGATGTGGAGAAATGAATTGAGCAAATGACAAGTGATCCCTTCTATTTTCAAACTCGAAAATAAAAACCAAGGGAAGTTATTTAGCTTTTTGTTTTCACGAGTCTGCTTCACTTTTACTTTTGCGGTACGCGTGGTGACCAAATGGTTAGTGTGTCAGATTCGGGATCGAGCGGTCCTGGTTCGAGCCCTGGTCGAAAGCATTGCGCTGTGTTCTAAGGCAAGATACATTACTCTCACAGTGCCTCTCTCCTGTTTGGGGGGAGTAACCTCCCATCTATGGACTTAAACACCTAATCCAGGGGGGAGTAGTCATACTTTGGTCGTTTAATGCTACGTAAACAGATCAGAAACTGGGATAAAGGTCCTGTGTGGTATGAACCACTTGGCCCAACAAGGACCTTTTCACTTTCTGCATGTTACCATTCTCAACCACTTTGAGCTCAACACTCTTCACTGAGCGTACCCCGGCCCTGTGAGAACAATATCCTTAGTGTCAGAGTCCATTCCAAAGTTCACGGTTCCATGTGAAGCGGCGTACGATTCCTGTCCAATACGTGACCGCCGGTACTTCCATTTCTTGCCTTCCGCCACATATGGAACAGTACGAGGAAAAAATACGAAAAGGACTGACAAGGCCACGGCGGTAACTCTGGTTGAATATAAAATACGTAAAAACGTTTATTATGCCATTAGAGTGAACTAAATACTGAGTAACAAAACGAAAATCTATTGACAGACAAACTTTCCCTCGACACTGAATAATAAACGGTGATAAATTCACGACAAACGGCGACATTGATAAGAAAAACGCAGCATCGATTGCTGAGGACATCTTGAGCACATCTCGATTTCTCCTTTCCCAATTAACTGAAATGAACGACCAAATTCCTTACTCCGTAAAGAGTTTGTTTTCCAAACTTTTTGACTGTTAGCTATGTTAAAAGACTTGTTATTGGTATCAGAGCATTTAATTCGACCACCAAAGGACCACAAAAATCTGGCCACATTAACGAGGTGTTCACAGGGTTCTCTAAATAAGACTATGACTGATTGAGCTTTTGTTATTTAGGATCAGAATAAACTGGTTTGAACGTGACAGCCGTAAGTCGAGTTTCCACACATCAGCAGTAAAAATAAAGACGATTTTTGCGACATCAAGCAAAACTAACCCACAATATAACAGTTAAGCCCCATATTTTTGGTAAGCCCCATTTTTATGATCTCCTGTACCGGAGCCAACCCTCACCCCAATGCAAATTTACCGAGCGTTTAATTAAGAAAAAATTATCCGTGTTGACGGAGTCAAAGTTGACCCTGTATGATCATTCATAACCCTTACTGATTATTTAAATGCGCAGTCATCCCTCGGTCTCTGAGTTTCCTTCAGTCATTTGTTCACTGTGGGCTTTGTGGAGATGTTGTGTTTTAACTGACTTAATATAATATTTCTGTTCTGAGCACACGCAAAACTCGGCGCCCTTTTAAAAATATTTTCAGCTATTTATACTAGGGGTGAAAATGTAGACTGCAGACTGCAGGCCAGGGGGTAAGTGTATTGTACATCACTTTGTACATTGGGTTCACAGCCACCTTAATTCAATTTTCGAAAATTTAAGGGGGCTTTTATTCCCATATACAGAACTTTTTTAAACTTTGCCAATAGTTCTTTTTTTTTTACCTCGCTTGCTTATCACAATTCGATAATTCAAAAGGGTTTCACTCGGCCGTTTTTGAAGTAATCAAGGGTGTTTTAAGCATGCAAAACATATTGTTTTATATGGAAGCCTATTGTGTCACGAAAATGATACCAACGTTATGTGTTCACCAGTGACTTGGAAGTTTTATCATGCCACGATTGAACAATCAACTGAGCCATCAAAATATACCTCTTGGAAAGTGCTCAACTGTACATGTTTTGAGCCACCTCAGTTGACTTTCAGATTTATTTTCTGAAGATTCCTTAGCTTGCAGTTCTTCGGATAATCTGCAAATTCGCCATCATTATCAATAAACTTTGAGAAAAAACCGAAAAAATTTTCCTCCTAATTTCCGATTGGATAGCTGTCGATGAAGAAGTCATCCAGTTTTGTCTGGAAATTATTTACATGAAGTCGAATCAAAACTAACTGAGGGTCCGTATGGCCGAAGACAAATAATTATACTGAAATCCCTACGCCCAAAATTTACTCTGTTCTCACAGATGTCCATAATTTCCCCTTCAGTCTCTTGAAAGACTGGAAACAACCCATGATCCCCCATGATACAATCCACGATGTGTCACATAACTCAAGTGTGTTACGAGTGGACGTGATTGGCTTATAGCGTCACGCAAAATGACTACGAACGGAGCCTGGGAACTGGATGTTCGGAAGCACCCAAAGTGCTTTCGTTTTGCTTCACGCCTACCTTGTGTTGGTGTCGCTCGAACCCTGTTTGTTTTGGTATATTTTCCGTAACTGCACTTTTGGCCATTGGAAGTGAAGGCTCTAAAAGATCAGTTGAAGAGATGGTGCTTCGTTGAAGGTGAGGACAAAACGTTTCTATAGTACTGACTTACTGATGAGCACATTTCAAACAAACGAATCTATAACATGCGAGCCATCTAAGCAGTTCCCGTTAGCCTTTAAAATAACAGTCTGATTAGCCTAAATAGAACCTGGTTAGCCTGAATAGCGCCTCTTCCCCCAGCTCCCCTAAAAAGTTGTTAGCTTGCGGTTAGCCTATAAGCCCGTGAGGATCGCATGGCTCAGATGGCTCACTTGCTGTTTAGCCTACATAATGCACTAGTCAAAGTAAACCCCGAACCCCCTCCCTCCCCCCACCACGGGATATAGGTGGGGATTAGTTTTAATAGCATGCAAAAAGCGACAAATGCCCCACTATACGGGGCAGGAATAGCAGAAAATGCCCCATCCCTTGGGCAACTGAAGATGTTCCTGATGAGTTTGTAGTTGAATAATTCACAAGGTGGCAGAATTAAATTTTAAGTTAACTTTTAAGAATGCTAGTTTTAGAGATTCCAGCCCTGTCGACTAAAAAAGGTGGTTTTAGGCCTGGCTGTGCCCAAGATTGTTGCAAGCCTCTAGGGGGGTCCAGGGGCATGGTGCCCTGGGAAAAAATTTAAGACATGTGCGTCTAAGATACCATTTCCTGCATTTCGAGATCACATTCAAATTAGAAAACAGTCAGTTTTTTTTTCTGAGACTTTCCCATTTAATAAAAATAAGATCAACGAAGAAATCAAGTGCCATGAGAGCATGCCACAAATGACTGCAAATCTTGGAGAAAGTCTAGGCAATCCAGTGCAATTCTGCCCCCAAAACTACCTTTAAATATAGGAAATTAAAACAATGCACATTGACAACGCGAAGAAAATTAACGTTACACTATATTAACGCGAATTTTTCAAAAGTTAGGTTTACATGCATTAAATTAGCGTTAATTTTTCGATAAGCATCCTACTTTATTTACTGCGATTTTCATAATTCTGCAAACTCGCACTTTACTGACCTCTGAGCGCCAAACTGCGTTATGGCTTCAATTCCGTCATTAAAACCTTCCAAGACAAGTCCACAGATGTTTTGGGGAGACAGAGAGGGATCAAGAACAATCAAAAGACATTTTGAACTCGATTTTAAACGAAGACGTCCTGTCTGAAGAGCCAATAGACTGAGCACTTTAAAATGCTTTAAGAATGGAATTCTCCAGGCATACGTAATCGATAACAAGCGATATCCAAAATCAATTGAATCAATCAATAACAAACTCATTGAAAATGTATTTTTATCAATTGCTATCAATTGACAAAAATCTCTCGCAATATAATTGCTATTTAATTGTCAATTCAAAAAACTGCAAATGGCTGAAATCGCTTGATGACAGTGTTGTTTATTTTTCATCATCTAATTGCTGATGTTACAGTGAGACTGTAGGGTTTTACACCACTATACTCTGGCCTTAAGGACCTTTAATTCAGGTGCCGCAAACTAGCAAAGAAAGATGTAAAGCCCAACATTAGTGTTAGCAATGCAGGGGCACAGTCAGCTGGCATACATGCATGCGCATTAGGTAAACTTTTCTTAGCTAATTTGCATATCACAGAGACACAATCCATACTGTTTTCAACGAAGTATGAAAATATAATATCATAGGATGAGCAAAAGCACACTCAAAAAACAGGTTCTAATTCAGTAAACATTTGAAAATCAAGCAATAAAATGTTGCAAAGACTCAAGTGAATTTCTAGATGTCCTTTGATATCAGGTTGAGGTGGACTTTTCTCAAATTATGTGAGAAAACTAGTGTCCAGGTCAGCATGGCCCCAAAGCTGACTGTGTCCTTTAAGTTGCTTTTGTTGTTGTTATGTTGACTTGATGAATGTAAAAGAAACAGGTATCAACAAGATATTAATGACTCAATAAAACCATTACAGACATTTTTTCATTCATTTTGTCACTATATATAACCAATATGTAAAAGGACAAAACTAATTTCAGATAAGTTAATTAATCAATGAGCAATCAATAACAGAAGATGAACAATAATTATTGATTGCTATCAGCAATCAATAAAAATCAAACTCGCAACTTTTAATACTTTGATAACTTTTCATTAGTCACAATTGATATCAATCTTTCTCTGATGTTGATTGTTATTCAGATTGATATCAATTATCGGTTTATTGTTTGACTACACCTGGAATTCTTGATGTGAGGATGACAAAGGAGGCTATTGTGACAAAACAAAAATTCATGTGTCAGTCATACTTTTAATTACTTATACATGAAAAGTAGCAAAAGTAGCAAGTGTTTTCCACAAATTCATGAATCACATCTGTCTTTTAGCTGCTTTTCATGCATAACATGCTAATTTTGCCCTCAGCAGATGTCATACATAAAGCCTTTGCTACCCTTCCTGGTTTATCGCAATAAAAGCATAGAGAGTCACCTCAGTTGTAACATAATATGTAGACATAAGGTGTATCTTGATTTCTTAGATGTCATTTAACTCTGATTATTATATACACTGTAAATACCAGTGAAATACTAGTCTGAATTTTTCCTTTTACTAAAAAATCATATCTTCACCTTGCACAGTCAAGATACTATTTTTATTTTTCATGTGTGACTGATATTGGTGTTGCCATGGTTACTAAAAAGATCATCATTGCTAATGGTTACATAACCCAAAGTATTGAGATGTGTTACTGTATGATCGAAACATCATCAGTTCTTCCTCGGAAATCTTCAATCTTTGGAAATTTTCTGAAAATGTTAACAGAAAGGATTGTCTGGCCTTCGGACAACTTTTGGAGAATATTCGAAAATCTTTTGAAAGTGTTTAGAAATCTTCGAAAAATCATCAATCATTATTAGTATGTATTGTTTACATAATAATCAGAATAATACATGACTGCTTGTAGATATGCATGAATTTCTACGAGCACCCATGTGTTATTCTGTTTACTATATAAACAATACATACTAATGACAACTTTTTTGGTGATTTTCCGAAGATTTCCAAACACTTTCTGAAAATTTCCTTCAGACAAACAGTCATCATTCTCGAAGACACCACAGCACCTCATTAGAAAGGGATGTTTCTCCTGCTTCCCCACTTCCCAGCTTTCCAGCTTCCCTGCTTCTGTGCTTCCCTACTTCCCCACCTCCCTACTTCCCTGCTTTCTGATTTCCCACTTTTCCATTTCCCCACTTCTCTGCTTCCCCTCTTCTCTGCCTACCCGCTTCCCTGCTTCCCTACTTCCCTGCTCCCTGGCTTCCTCACTTCCCTGCTTCCCCACCTCCTGGCTTCCCCACTTTTCCACTTCCTTGCCTCCCTGTCTCCCTGTCTCCCTGCTTCTCCACTTCACTCTTTCTGTTCTTCCCCACTTCCCTGCTTTCTCACTTCCCTACTTTCCTGCTTGCTTGTTTCCCTGCTTCCACACTTCCTTGTTTCCCTGCTTCCCCACTTCCCTTCTTCCCCACTTCCCTGGTTCTCTTCTTCCCCCACCTCCCTGCTTCCCCACCTCTCAGTTTCCCCACCTCACTGCTACCCCACTTCCCTCTTTCCGTGCTTCCCCACTTCCCTGCTTTCCCGCTTTCCTACTTTCCTGCTTCAACCTTGTTTCCCTGCTTCCCCACTTCCTTGTTTCCCTGCTAAATGACTGATTTCCCTGCTTTCCTACTCCCTTTCCATGCTTCCCCACTTTCCCACCTCCCCACCTCATTTCTTCCTAATGCTTCCCTGCTTCCCTGCTTCCCCACTTGCCCGCTTACCCACTTCCCCGCTTCCCCACTTCCCGTTTCCCCGCTTCCCCTATTCCCTGCTTCCATGTTTCTCTGCTTCCCTGCTTCTCTGCTTCCCTGCTTCCCCGCTTCCCCACTTCCCTACTTCCCTGCTTACCTATTTCCCTGCTTTCCCACATCCCCTACTCGCTGCTTCCCTGTTTCTCTGCTTTCCCACTTCCCCACTTTCCCCTTTTTCCTGTTCCTTCAGTTATTCTCCGCTCCCGTGCTATCCCGCTTCCCTAATTCACTGGTTCCCTGCTTCACTACTTTCCAGCTTTCCCACTTCCCCACCTTGGTGCTTCCCTGCTTTACCAGTTCCCCACTTCCCTGCTTCCCCACTTTCCTGCTTCCACCTCTTCCCTGCTTCCCCACTTTTCTGTTTTCCTGAGTTCCAAGCTTCCCAACTTCCCTGCTCACTTCCCTGCTTCTCCACCTTCCCGCTTTCACGTTTCAACACTTCCCCTCTTTCTCACTACCCCGCTGCCATTTTTTCATACTTCTCTGCTTCCTTGCATGCGCAATTGCTTCCTTGGTTATTTGTTTCCCTGTTTTCATGCTTTCTTCTTCCCTGTTTTATGCTCTGTTTCCATGCTTTTCCTGCTTTTCTGCTTCCCAGGCAAAAATTGAAGCGCAGAAAGTTTGCTTTAATTTTATGGAAGGTGCTTCAACACTATTTTATTGTCAGGTTTTGGCAGGTTTGGTTTGTTCTGTCCCAACCAACTGAGGATGTTGTCCAAAAACCAAATTTGCTTGTCCAAATTAATGTATTTAAAGTTGTACTTCTCATGAATAAGATTTGGTAAAAAACTATTATTTTGCTTTCTTATAGCCTTTTTAACCAGACATAACTAATCGATGATAAATGACATCAATTGGTAATCAAATTGAGTAATTGATGAGTAATCAATTGATTAGTCATTGATTATTGGCGATGATCAATGAGTAATCGATGAGTAATCAAAGCCCAAAAATTTTTTGCCTATCGATTACTCATTGATGTAATTGATTACTCATGGTTGGCCCATCGATGTCTCATCGAGAATTATACTGTGCACGAAAGACACTTTTCTTGCTTTAATTCTTGCACCAATGATTTGTTTTCGTTTGTGATTCGTTTATCTGTGTTAGACGCATTTTTCCTCTGACGATGTCGAGACGCAAAGTGCAAATCACAAATACAACTCTTTATTTACTAACAAAACAATTCAACAGTAACCAACTAGTCTGAAAACTGACAAGTACGCTGACAAGAATAGACTAGCTATAGGGGGTTATAGAGTTTTTTTGTGGCTGTTTGTCAGCAAAAATAAAACTGGCTTGGCTTGGGGAAACATCCATCATAAGCAGTTACATAACCAGCTTGACTATTGAATATTTGTACACGTTACGATTTTTTGGCCTCTGAGCTAATGGATAAAAATCAATGACTAATCAATGCAATCAATGACTAATCGATGACCAAAAATTTTGTGGCCTATCGATTAGTCATCAACGTCGACAGAAGCACATCACCTATTCTAGGTGATGTGCTTCTGTCATTGATTACTCATTGATCATCGGCAATAATCAATGACTAATCAACTGATTACCTATCAATTACCTATCGATTACCTATTGATTACTCCTTGATTTCGTTGATGCCATTGATATCATTGATTAATTATGTCTGGTTCTAAGCAATGACGTAGTTACAGAACAGTTTGCGTTTAAGTGTACATTCATGACTCAGCGACAACTGATCATGTACATGTAGATGCTTGTAGTGTTCTTGGCTTAAAATCTACGTGTCATTTAGTTTACTTTTTAAATTGCAAAAATGCAACACCTTTAAACCATTTCCTTAAAATACTCTATTAGTGTAATAATTACAACTTTAATTTTGTTTATTTTTCTGTAAGGCAGAAAAGAGTGATTGAGTTGTCAAAGCCTGTTAAATCACACTTTGCTGATCACACTTCTTATCACACTTCAATATTTGTGAATCACACATTAGAAGTGTGCTTTAACAAGTGTGAATAAGTGTGATTTTCGGAATCACACTTTTATCACACATTCTTAGTGTGATCACACATGTGATCACACATTCTGTGCTTAATGCTCGCAAAGCCGCATTCTTGTGGATAAGCGACTTCTCATGATCAGGGATTTGCCGGCTTCGTGCTTGTGTCGCCATCATTTATTCCTCGCTGGAAACAAAATGGACAGTCAGCTAGTTAATAAAATACATCCAAAATTAGCCTTCTTTAGTTTCGGCGAGTGAGAAACTTGTCCTTTGCAGCCGTTGTTTCTGGTTGGTAGGATCTGTGGAGAACCTTTAATTTCAGCTTTTAAACAATGTTCTGCTGTAATGAAAAGGGTTTTTCAGCTGTGACACATGTAAAAAAACAAATGAAAGCGTTCCAGTTATGACCGCTTTTTCCAACTTTTCAAGTTGGTCACGTTTGTTATAGCTTCAATATTACTCTATTTGCCACATGGGAATTGAACGGTGGCATAATGGTTAGTCAGCGCATTGGTCTCGGGAAGGTGTCTCTCTGTCGTGTCTCTTTCCGCCCTGCAAACAGACAGTAGTGATTAGTCTGGGAAGCCTAACATAATGTAGGGGACTGTTAAAAGCAGTGATATGAAGCAGACTGGCATGCCCCATCCTGGTGGAGTACTCCCGAGGAGAACTTCCACATAAAATGGACCAGGATGTTTGTTGGAAATTTTGAAAAGAACTTCTTGGAGGTACAAGATTCTGTTTTGTGATCGTGGCTTGAAATGGTTTTCTCCTCTAAGAGATACCAATTCTGAAAAGAACAACACATTACATTGTATTTTCTGTCATATTTGTTTGGCTCAATACCCCCAAAGGTACTGCAAAAGCTGCTAGTGTGGGACTTTTGAGGCTGAACATCCTATAAAGAGGTAGAGAAACCGTACCACGAGCAATCCTGTCCTTTTTATATGGGAGTCCTCTTCTGGGGAAAACTGTTAATTAATCACTGTTGCTTCATGCTATGGCAAAACTAGAAAAGCTATGACAGCGTGCACCAAATTTTATCATATGACTGGATAAAAAAAAGAAAAGAAGTTGATCAGCACGATTCATGTCACCATACTCCTCCAATAGCCGAGAGCGCGATTTCACCGTCGCGCAATAAAAAAATATAGTCAAAAACCATTCAGTGGACAAAGTCGAGAAATTGTGATATCATAGAAGATAAATAACGAAGGTAGTTCGTTATAGTTTAAGTTCGTTATAAGTTTATTAGTTTAGGTGTGTGCGTTGTCCCAAAGTTGAAATATTCATAGAAATGGAAATTTGCGGAGCTTGGTATGGAGCTGCCATGTTTTTGTTCCTCATTGATACATCAATATCGCGGCCGAACAATAGTGTTGACATCTTGAACTTCCTTTGGAAGCCCTAGATACTCGACTGGGTATCTGAACTGAACAGACGACATTTACACAAGCACATTTCCCGATACTTTCAATCCTAAACTAGCTAAAAATCACGAGATAAGTGTATATTTTTCTACAAACGCGATCGTAGCTTTTTCTCACGCACCGCCCTAACTCTGAAATTAAAAATGCGCTGGTTTCTAAATGAAGGATGCTTATATAGAGCTGGAAAGTTGTAAACAGTTGAAAATTTAAAACCTCTTATGCCTGATGAGGATAAAATTTTGGTGAATCTTTAGTTTTGGATTTAAGAATTTGATGACGTCGCATGAAAACGCTCTATGGAGGGTCTCTTGGAGGGTTTTTTGATTTGAACCCCCCCCCCCCCCCCAAACCGATCCCCACAAACCCCTTGGAATGGTCAATTAAGTCCTCATTGTTGTGGGAAGGGAATGCTTTCTGGAATCACACATTCAAATACATATAAAAAAATTACAGCTAGTAGTAATCAAAGATTATGAGTGCGTTCGACGCAGTATAGTAACTTTAATACAGATACCTTAAATGATTTCCCTATCTGACTTTTAACCTCTGTCTATTGTAAAATCGACATTTTTTCATCAACAACCGGGGTTTTACATAAAGATATTTCAGTGGCAAAGTCCATGCCATTCTGATCGAACAGGTCCCGGTAGAAACTACATTGCGTGACGGCGACAATTTCCGTATACACGTAAGTTAAAAGGACTAAAATATTTAGATCAGCCTTCAAATTTCGTGCTAAATACTGTCACATTAACTTGTAATGTTTAAGCGTAAAAGCTAATTTGTAAAAGTATATTTTTACGAACATATTCTGAGCAGGAAGTTCAAATATAAGCAAACATTTGCCATCGCGTGCTCGCGTTCATCGTAAACAAACTCGGTGCGACTAATTCGAGAATTTCCCCTGGCCTGATTATTAAAGTAGACAGTATTTACATTTCCGTTCCGTAGTTCAGGTTCACCTATGGATCCTGCCCTCGGAGTACTCTTCACCGATTCCAAACAATATTCGACCGGCTAAGACTGACCTTTTCTGTCGCGGCTGGAACTAAATCAACAAATGCAATCAAATACAGCTGTTTCCACGGTTAACATCTTGAAGCTTAGGTGATTGTGTTCGTGAACATATAAAATAACAAGGAAGCAGAGTTCAGAATTCGACAAGAAAGCACACCAAATGCGAAGAAAAGGTCAAACTCAACAAGGAAGCACACCAGGACGCAAGGCAAACGTGAAACTGGACCCCTGGTAGAAACAAAGCACATGGCAACCTTGTTCAGGAGGCAGAGAAGAGAGAGCCTGAGAACGAGGTTGAGCACATGGTCGATGAAAATTACGTCATTTTCCCTGAATAATTTCGCCCCTGAGGAATTCTTCGGGGGGGCCAAATCCGTGTCGATGAATGCTCCAAAATTCTCGATTGCGACCGCACTATATGAAGGCGTTCTCCTTTGTCGAACGCAATAACAACAACAACAATGATAACAAAGCTTGAACAGCCTTGTTGTAATAAACATCTAGATAATTTAAAATATACAGAACTTTGTAATCATGATAAAGACAATCGTAAATCTACAAATTATCAAGAGAAAAAATGACATTAAATTTTGATCTTGCAACAGTACACACGGAATTTTGTACATAATTATAGCTGTTAGTACAGTTTTCATCCTAATGCATATTTCATTTTACCCCATTTTATTCTCACAGTTTCACTTGATACAGACTTTTAATGGCTGGTGTTCCTCCAGTTACGTCATCGACCAAAGAGACCACCAATTATGCCAGATTATGTCGCCTTTTGGTCGATGTTGGATCCCGGGCCCTCAGGGACATGTTCAACAGTATTCATGCACCAGGAAGCCTTCACACAGTTCTTGCCAACCCTCCGGCTCAGACCATTCTACAGTCTCTATACAAGCCAAAGAAAGGGAAGAAAAAGATGCTGAACCCAAATCAATGGGGCAAATTGTATCCAGCCATTCCTACCTCAGTGTCTTCAGCACACTTTGATATAACGCTCCTGATGATTTTGCTGAGGAACATTTGCAGTCTGTCTCCTCCAGCCACTGGCTGGGACACACTTCCTCCTGCAGCAGAGACAAGTGTTGAAGCAGATATTGCCCGTGTTAAATACTTCAGAAACGTGGTGTATGGTCATGCTGAGCAGGCGTCTGTTGATGACACAAGCTTCAACAGCCACTGGCATGACATCAGAGCTGCACTGGTAAGGTTAGGAGGAACACGTTATGGAGATGCTATTGATGACCTTCAGAATGCCTGCATGGACCCAGGAGTGGAGAAGCATTACACGGAACTTCTCCAGCAGTGGAAGAGAGATGAAGACAGCATACAAGACCAATTAAATGAAATAGAGGGTGATGTGAAATACGTCAGGAAAAAAAGCGATGATTTGACAGAGATAGTTTCTCCCAAGAAGGAAGTCATTGTTGAAGGTTAGAAAAATCACTTTGCTAACTTTTGCACAACAATGCTATTGTTTTATCATAGTTCTGATTGGCTCAATCAGCAAAATTTACCAAAACTTTAGGTAACTGCAGATTTATTTATCTTTAATTGATTAACTATTTTCATGTCAACAAAATCCCTTCTAAATCTCAATACCACAGTAATCCTATGTGGGGAACATTGAAAAATTGGAGGCTTTTACTGTTTTTGTTTACGACTGTTGTGATTGGTTGAAATGTTTACGCACAGAGAAAACTACCTTACAGAATAGAGTTTACATTCATTTTATTTCATAAACCTGCTTTCCATCAGTTGATAAATTCTTGGTCTGGAAACACAACCGTTTCAATGTGGGGAAAGCTTACTGCCACAGAACAATAGAAAATGGTACAGTTCTTACCTGGATCATTACTTAACTGATGAGAAAGTGGAAAATGTCAGGCAAACCAAAGTAAATTTGTGAAGAATACCAGAATACCCTGTGTGGTCCTTGAGTTCACGCCTTAAATGCTCTTGGATTTTTATAGAACTCTGACCACGAACCCTGTAATCATACCAGGAGGGGAAGGGGGGGGGGTGTAGGAGGAGGGGGAGGAGGGGTACTCCCACATGAAAATGTTGGCGATGCTGGTTGTCTAGTATAGGGGTATAACTAGTAGTAACCTCAGGTTAGAAAGTGCGGGCCTGAATGCGCTTGAAGAGCTTTTGTTTAGATGTTGGCAATACAGAAGATGGTGATGCGTGCCTTGTTTTGAAAGCGTGACAGAAAATTGGCGTTACTTTCGATTCTCACTAGTTGGCTAATTAAATATTCGATCAAGGAAGGAAGAAGGCGCTGGTCGCGGAGGAATGTTTATTTGCTCAAAATTGAGGCAAAATCTTTCAGAGATGCAAGACAGGACATTGTAAGGATACAGAGAGTAATTTGGGACCATTTGTTGGCTTTTATCCAGAAGCAAGCATTATTTTCGCTTCCGTGCAAAACACCGAATAATTCACGCGTTGTTTGCTGTCTGTTCTGTTTTTTCTTTCGTTCTCTTTTCTACCCCGCCGAGGTCATTTTTTCGTCTAAATCACGTAAGGAAAGCTTGGAATTAATGTTCTCATTCAAGGTTTAGCTCTGAGGCAATAATTCTGTGTTTTTTTTTACCCAAACGTCGGCTTGTGTTGTTGTGGGCGACCGTGGCTACTTCGTTGAGTCAAGCAATGACGCGATCGAGGTGAAAAAAAATTGTAATTGTTACATTCTGGTTTTCTTCCATTCCGCTGAAATGTTAACACGATATGGCTGGATTGTTAAGAAATAGATAGTACTTTTGCCGATGTGTGATAGCTATTAACCCTAAAGTGTTTATCCCTTCGAAGTCAGGGTTTGTGAAGAGATTTTTGCTCGGTCTGGTCTGCGTAATCAGAGATTTTATAAAAGGTCATTTCATTGACGACTCAAACGAATATAAATTTACATATGTTTCAAGCTCAAGTTCTAGTGAACAAAACCCATTTTTCACAAGCGCTGGGTTTTATATTTTTCCGGTGAAGGTTTGAGCCGGAGTAACAGAAGCTTGGATCAACGTACTTTGATCTTCCATGTGACAGAGGTCTGCATCTGGTATCTGATGTGACAAACTGTTGTGATTGACACATTTTTCGCATTCTGATCGTTCTTAGTGGTGGAACAAAATTTCAACTTCCGGTTTCAGTGTCCCTGTTATCAACCTCGTCCCCAGGGCCTTCTCCTCGACGATTTTCAAAATGGCGGATCGTCGGGAGAAGACCCTGGCAAAGGCTGGATCACGTGGTACAAAATCTCCAAAAATCTTGGAGATTTTAATCACGTGACATTTTGAGAAAGGCCAAAACAAAATGGCGGCAAAGCATCGCGTGGGAAGCTAAACACTGATCAAAGAACGCTTTAACTTTGTACACGAGGCAGTGGTGGCTTCGTTGTAAGATATATATTATTTTTACGGATGTTTTGATTCTGGAGCAAGACTTAGTAAGTTTATTCTGCTTTCGTACTCGCTATATTTAACCTGATTTAACTGTCACTGAAATCAGATTGAAGATCTAAGAAAAAAACTTAGCTGCCCATAAGTACGAAGTCAAAAACAAACTCTTTGTGGCCTCATATTACTAATTAGTTTATTCAAGCAAAATGATCGAGTCAAGTACGCCAACTTGCAATGGGAACATGAAGTAATTAACTTTTTATAAGCTTATTTTAATTTTACAATTATGACTGAAATTAAATTATTGATTGATCGATTGATTGAATGATTTCCCTAATTCACAGGCATCGCTTTTTATTAATTAACAGAATTTATTAAGCTGAGTCTTACTTAAGTTAATTATACCCATGTAGTAGACAGTTTTAAAATTAAAAATACTCTAATGACTGATGAACATATATGAGTGCTAGGCTTTGGATTCAATTAAAAACTTAGGGGCAAAGAGAATCTAATCTTAGCAAAACTTAATGTTACATACTAGGTGATATTCTATAACCTATTTCTGGTTGATACTGTAATCTAAGTGTATATAGGAAAATATGTATAAATAATTAGAAACAATGTGGAGACCCAGTTTCAATTCCTTGCTGAACCACATTTTCACTCAGTTCCTTAATCAAATAAAACTAGTGCCTGATAACCCAAGGCTAAATTATTGTTGTTAATTTTTTCAGTTAGGCTAGTAAATTGTAAGTAATTTTTTTTTGGTGGGGGGTAGGGGGGGGGGGGGTAAATACTTAAGTTTTTAAAAACTACTGAATTACTGTAAGAAAACAATAATTATTTCAATTGTTAATTTATTATCCATTGTTTAACCTGGGACAAATCTTGACTGTTGTGTAAGTACATCCTAGTTACAGCCTGCAAACTACAAAATTGATTTCCTCGTACCAAGTTTTTGCCTGAATTGTTAAGTTTCGATTTACTATTGTCTAACCTTGTACACCACTTCCGGTAATTATCTTTGCCAAAATGACCTGTTGCATTGTTCTCCTTATTAAATGACTTCAACAGAATAATATTGGGAATGAGTTTGTTCAAAGATATGTGTTGTTGAATTTTAATGTTCACCAGACTGAGTGTAAAATGGAAGGAAATACTGTTAATATGCATATGAAATTACATACTTATTCTACTTCTTAAGTGCTCAATGGCGCATTGTAAAACATCTTACTCTGGTCAATCACAATGAGCACAGACTATCAAATGAAGCAATCAAGTAGCTGATGCAAAGTGTGAGAAAGGGATTAGTGACAACCCATCAAGAATGTCTCCAACCAACAAAGTAAGAACAGTTTTCACCCTACAAGGACTTAAAATATAGGACTTCCTTAAACAATCTGGTTACACCTTGGAGGAAGCCACAGAAGATTTGGCAGTATTCTACGGGATTTACCCTAAAACTGATACATGCCATAGTGTTGGAATGTGAGTGCTTAACCTCAGCTCAGCACACTAAGTTTTCCACCTTCCTCATAAGCATGCTGAGGTCATTATGCAAGTAATAAATGATGTGTGCAAAGAATACTGAACAATTTTTCATGTCCTCAAGTGGTTGTACATTATTATGGTTCCCATAATGATATGCAAGACACTTACAAATACTACATTTGGTGACAACCAGTTCAAGTTCAATAATTGCTTTATCATTGAACTTGAATTGCTTGCCATAAAAAATAGTGTTTGTAAGTGTATTCAGTGGCAGATTCAGACCTTGAGCTAACAGGGGGGGGGGGGGGGGGGTAGTTTTGTTTTGCTTGCTCTACCTGCTTTTCTTACTTCTATATTCTTTTCCCTGGACCCCTCCTCTAGATCTGCCAGTGGTATTGCATGCCACTGGTCAGTGAACAATAGTTCTGTGGCGGACATAATTGTTTAATGTTCCTCAAACACACATTTTTATATTGTGTGGGTTAGAAAAATTTGCTTGTTGCAATTTGTTGTGGCATGTTGCTAGCTAATAATTTTATTCACTGCTGTGACCAAAGAAACAATCTAATTTGGAAACAGTACCTTTTTTTAGTGCTAGGAAAACCTTTCTAACTACTACCCTAGGCCCCATCTAGTGATCTGTAAACACCTTGAAGAATATGAAAGGTTTCAAATAAGTAGTATGAAGCTTATCAATACAAGTAGACATACCCAATGCAAATTCTTACAACATGGCTTTATTATGCCAACATTGATTGAAGACAAGGTTGGGAATGCTTGAATAATACAAACGTTTACAACATAATACATCATATAGTTATCACTGTCTAGATCAAAGAATACTACTTTGGAATATGTAATTTTTATTTATCCTTTCTATGAGTAACTAATACTCTGTTAGAATGTTATCACCTATAAACCTTATTTTTTGAGGTTGCCTTGGCTTGTGGAATACACCAAAAATATATACAGCAGCTTTCATACATGTTTTATTGACCCCTTTCAGTGCCAAAATACGGCACAACTCGTAAAAATACTCAGCGATACTACACAACAAAACGTCTAATAAGATGTATTTAATGCCTGCAGGCTGGCTCTAAAATTACTTTAACACCATCCAGACAGCAAATACATTTTACAACAGAAATGTCATATGCTATAATCTAAGAATATTCACAAGAATATTTTCAACCTAAACTCGGCAGAAAAATAAAAATATTCAATTCAGCCTCGGCCAGAAAAACAATATTATTAGAAAAAGAGTGCATTTGAAATGAGATTTGAAATAAGCCTAAACCTAATACAGGCAGAAGGCCTATATTTAAGGAATACGTGTCCAAGAAAATAGAAGCGATTTTCCGTATAAAAGAACAAAGCTCAGTAACGAGCAAAAGCTCCTTTTTAGATTATTTTGAAATTCGACCATAACGAACGCTTCAAACTCTTCTTTGTTTCCGTACGTAGAAAAACTAATCACACATGAATATAGAACAACAAAAACAACAACAGCGCTTAAGGCCACATGTGACGAGCTGTAGCTCTCTAGCTGCCGGCAGATTTGTACTTCAACAAAAGCTTAGGTTTACATTGTTATGTATATTTTCCCGGGCTTATTTCTACTTCTATGGTATAGGTTACATCTTTTAAATTAAAATCTAACGGAAAAGATTCACCTTTCGAATCGTTAATGGCAGTCTGATTCGACATCGCTTGAACTGAACTGCATTTCAACCTCCTAAAAGCTTTCTCATTCGTATAAACACTCGCTACGTCCGCCATATTTCTTTAGGATGTATTTAAACCAATCAGCGTGTTTGTATGAATGGGCCAATCAACAAGGGTGCTAGTTCAGCGTTGCCCAGGGTCTTCTCCCGACGATCCGCCATTTTGAAAATCGTCGAGGAGAAGGCCCTGGGGACGAGGTTGTCCCTGTTATAAACGTGGCGCGCACGCGTAATACGGAATCCGCTGGTCACTGTCAAGATTAGGGTTGCGGGCCTCTCTTGGGCCCGCAATTAAAGTATTGTATGTGTTGATGACGAAACGCCACTAACTTTAGCTGTCAAAGTATAAATAATAATAAAAGAAACGCTCTCATTTCCACGTTCAGTCTGGATTTCCACCAGTCTCTCCAGTGCATTCTAGCTCCTTTCCTAAACAGTGGCTGGTAATCAAGCCTCTCCCCAGTCTCCCGTTTTAAGTACCCTATCTCTGAGGGGTCAACAAAGCTCGAGCAATGCCCAAATTGATCTCCCTTAGAGTTTTAATTCAAATTTTCCGACGGGATCTCCTTGCTTTTCATATGGAAATCCCCTCATAGCCCTCATACATTCATACATTTTTTTACATT
>JAHPZR010005126.1:112500-115000 GCA_019787425.1 Platygyra sinensis
AGAAATTGCCAACTGCGAATCAGACATCGCCTTTCTTGCTGCACGTCATGATCCAGCTACAAGACAGTGGCTTTTAAAAGATTTTGACAAATGGTTCAGTGATCCTGGCGACTCCAGAGCGTATGTTCTCTTAGGTGACCCAGGCGTGGGCAAGAGTGTGATGGCGGGAGTCCTGGCACAGCGTTCAAGGGAAGCTGGACACTTGGCTGCCGCCTACTTTTGCCGTCACAATGATGGCACAAGAAATGATCCCAGGTGCCTTCTTGGGACTATTGCTAGTCAACTCTGTGAATGCAGTAGTGAGTACAATAGTATTATGGGAGGGGAGGGTGGTATAAGAAATTTATTAGGCAATTGCAATCTAGGTGTTCAGGAATTGTTCACTAAGTTACTACAAGAACCTCTTGGTAAGTGCAACTTAAATTTGTGTCACCAGAGAAAGTTAGTCGTTGTTGACGCTCTGGACGAGACGCAGTATGAGTCCAGGGAAGATTTCCTTGATCTTATAATGAACCGCTTTCCTCTGCTTCCAAACTGGCTTCTATTCTTTATTACCAGTCGCCCTGAAAACACGGTGCAGCTTAGTTTGAAAAAGTACAATCCTTGTGTAAGAATTTGTGCCGGAAATGTCGAACATGACAGTTTTTATCAGCAGCATAAGCAGGACATCAAATTGTTTCTCAGAAACAATGTAGATTTCTCCCGCCTCCCCTTCTCGGTGGATGACTTGGCTAAGAACTGCAATGGATCGTTTTTGTATGCGTTCTACATTGCCAAAGACTTGAAGGTTCCAATGCAATCATTTCAGCTGGTTGACTTTCTCCCCGGAGACTCTCACAACTTCCTTCGAAAAAATTTCAAGCGTGTTTTTGAGAAAGTGGGATCTTCCTTGTTCAAGAAGTTGTTTGGTTGTGCCATTGCCGCTCCTGCTCCACTTCCCGTCTCGTTTATTACCTACGTCCTCCAGAGAGAAAAATCGAGTGTTTCCAAGCAACGTGTGTTAGATGCTCTTTCGCTGTTTATGGTGTTATCGAAGACGTTCGCCTTCCTGCACAATCTGATTCCTGCGTGGTTGACTGACGAGGACAAGGCTCGAGAACTGTTCATTGACAAGAACAGTGAAGCTACTTATCTCAAAGATGTGATCCTTGAAATTCTCTTTGGCTTTCTCCGTGAGCAATCTCAGGACGATCCCCTCATTGAACTCGACTTGCTTGACTACGTTTTACGCGTTGGCATTCGCTTTTTGAGTGGATTTCCAGGGAAGAATTTATCGGAAGCAGTTTTCAATTGCTTGACAAGTTTCAAATATATTGAAAAGAGAATACAGAGCAGAAGATTTGAGATTTATTCCCTTATTGAAGATTATAAGCTTGCCGCAGACTGTCAAGGTGAGGGCAAGAAGGAAATTCTTCTTGAGGTGTGCTCAGCTCTTGAAAGAAATATTTATGTTCTCTTGGAATGTCCTTACCTTCTGCATTCTTGTCTACAGAATACTTCTAAAGTTATCCAAGACAACGTTGGTATTCCAGATAGTGTGTCAACCACTTGGCTACAGTTGGATCAGTCGATGCCTTTGCCTTCTAAGCGTCTTCGTCACATGAGCAACTTTGCAGTGTCTCCTGATGGGAAGCTGGTTGTTGAAAGACACTGGAAACATATCTTTTTGTTTGATTCGTATTCGCGTGAATGTGTAGGTGTGTTTTCCTCGATCGAGTTAGAGCGGTATTTAGTCCCTGGGAGTAAGTGCTTGGAATTCTCCCCAGATGGCAATTTTTTGTTTTTTGGGCGGCTTGATAGATGGTTCTCTTTGAAGAATAAAACTGTGGAGACATTTCCACAGTTTTCAGAGATTGATTCAAGCTACGAATGGGGCTCATTTACATTTGATAAACAGTGTATTGTTGTAAAACGTTGCAATTTTTCATTTAAATCAAATGATAGCTGCTGTTGGTTGTGCTTGTTGAATTACCTTTGTCTGTGGGCAGCCGAGGAAATTGGTCAGAGTGGTGAGACTGATAAGAGTGAAAACATTTGTGGTTGTTTTCCTGACAGGCTGCAGGTGCAAATGCAGCCTTCAGCAGATGAAGAGAACGGTTTCCTTGTTCCAGCGATGAGAATCTTGCTGAATATTTTAAGAAGAACGCACCACAATGAGTGGTGCTCTCTGCTGGAAAAGTTGCAGCTCATCAGTTACCCTTTTGAGGCCACATGCCGGCATTGTCCATCACGAGTGAACCGTGAGACAATAACTTTGACGTGTGTGCGTGACTTCATTATCAGTCATTACAATGAGATATTTAAATATCAAGTTTGGGATTTGCAGACTGGTAGATCTGCTCTTGAGCAGGCCTTTTCCTCGGGTATTCAGTTGACCCCGTTCACGTACCTTTGTCATCTGGGAACTGCTCTCGAGAAATGTGGCTTATTGTTTTCCGGTATAGACAAGTCGCTGTTACTTTGCAATATTGCTTTATTGAACACCGTTTGCCATTATCTT
>JAHPZR010005126.1:120000-121084 GCA_019787425.1 Platygyra sinensis
CGTACGGAAACAAAGAAGAGTTTGAAGCGTTCGTTATGGTCGAATTTCAAAATAATCTAAAAAGGAGCTTTTGCTCGTTACTGAGCTTTGTTCTTTTATACGGAAAATCGCTTCTATTTTCTTGGACACGTATTCCTTAAATATAGGCCTTCTGCCTGTATTAGGTTTAGGCTTATTTCAAATCTCATTTCAAATGCACTCTTTTTCTAATAATATTGTTTTTCTGGCCGAGGCTGAATTGAATATTTTTATTTTTCTGCCGAGTTTAGGTTGAAAATATTCTTGTGAATATTCTTAGATTATAGCATATGACATTTCTGTTGTAAAATGTATTTGCTGTCTGGATGGTGTTAAAGTAATTTTAGAGCCAGCCTGCAGGCATTAAATACATCTTATTAGACGTTTTGTTGTGTAGTATCGCTGAGTATTTTTACGAGTTGTGCCGTATTTTGGCACTGAAAGGGGTCAATAAAACATGTATGAAAGCTGCTGTATATATTTTTGGTGTATTCCACAAGCCAAGGCAACCTCAAAAAATAAGGTTTATAGGTGATAACATTCTAACAGAGTATTAGTTACTCATAGAAAGGATAAATAAAAATTACATATTCCAAAGTAGTATTCTTTGATCTAGACAGTGATAACTATATGATGTATTATGTTGTAAACGTTTGTATTATTCAAGCATTCCCAACCTTGTCTTCAATCAATGTTGGCATAATAAAGCCATGTTGTAAGAATTTGCATTGGGTATGTCTACTTGTATTGATAAGCTTCATACTACTTATTTGAAACCTTTCATATTCTTCAAGGTGTTTACAGATCACTAGATGGGGCCTAGGGTAGTAGTTAGAAAGGTTTTCCTAGCACTAAAAAAAGGTACTGTTTCCAAATTAGATTGTTTCTTTGGTCACAGCAGTGAATAAAATTATTAGCTAGCAACATGCCACAACAAATTGCAACAAGCAAATTTTTCTAACCCACACAATATAAAAATGTGTGTTTGAGGAACATTAAACAATTATGTCCGCCACAGAACTATTGTTCACTGACCAGTGGCATGCAATACCACTGGCAGATCTAG
>JAHPZR010005128.1:0-10000 GCA_019787425.1 Platygyra sinensis
AATGGCATCCAGAGGATACTGGTCTCCCCGTATCGTCCATCTTCAAATGGTCCAGCTGAGCGGTTTTGTGCAAACCTTCAAGCACTCTCTAGAATCTTCAGCATCTGATCCATCCGGCACACTGCAGCAGAGAATTCATGCCACAACCACAACCACAACCGGCTCGTCCCCAGCCAAACTGTTCTTTCAAGGAGAACTGCGTACACGTCTCTCTCTAGTGAGACCAGACCTTGCCACTCATGTCTCCTGTCAGCAAGAAAAGATGAAGATGCGCCATGACAAGCATGCTAAATTCAAAGAAATTGCCGTTGGCGACACAGTCCTTGCACGTGACCACTTGTCAGGGCAAAAGTGGCAACCTGGAACCGTGGTACAACACCCCTCATCGCACTCTTACCGAGTTCACCTAGATAATGGGCGAGTTTGGAGGCGACAGGTGGATGACATCTTGCAGAACAACTCCCACTTTAATACAGCTGACTCTGGTGCACCATCCATGGAGACAGCAACCTCAGTTGTTCCTGACCCCCAACTGGTTAGCTCACTTGAAACTGGCTCACATCCGCCTGATAACTCAGCTCAATTGGAGACAACTCCTGCCTCCACAAGTCCTGTGCTGCGTCGATCATCCCGCTCTCACAGACCTCCTCAGAGATTGATTGAGGAGATGTGAATTTGAACATTATCATGAACATCTGCTTTTGTTGTTGCTCTTGACTGATTATTTGGCTAGCTAATGGACTCACTTAGCATTAAGTTCTAGGGACACTCAAACGGAGACTTGTTAGCACTGATTGTTTTATTTCACTTATAAGAGAGTTATTCACTTAGCAAATCTCCAGGGGGAGGTGTTATGGTATCGGGATGTTTTGTATTAACTGTCCATTGGAGTACTTCTATGAGCCCGCGTAGGGTAAGGCGGTTGCGTTTACAACCATGTGCTCTTATCAATTTAACAAATTGACGTCAGCTTTCATGCGTCTGTCCTGTTATTGATCATGAATTTCGTCATAACATTGTCAAAGTAGCTGTGCATGGATCCACGAGTCGATAGCCGAGTGAATCCGCAGACTACTTTGACAATGTCATGACGAAATTCATTGTCATTAACAGGACAGATGCGTTAAAAACAACATCAATTTGTTTTTTACGATAATAGATTGTCAAATTGTCCGCTCTCATAATTTCATGTGTCTGCGCCGCTTATTGAAAATAAAAATTAGCCAATGAGCGCGCGAGGATTTCTGCAGTTATCGTAAAAACAACCTTGTTGTTTGACCCGCCATCTCAGTTGTGTGTGTTCACTCTTCTACACCCCGAAAACATAACAGAAACGTTTAAAACTCTGAGAGTTCGACCAGTTGACACAACGATTACTTTGTCGCTGACCTTTCCCCAAGAAGTCATAAAATTAAGTTGGAATCGGCAGTGGGTGAAGAAAAATTTGTCTTGCTGCTAAGTGAAAAGACTAAGATTTACCACACTTGCTCCACAACGGTGACATTGAAAATCCGAAGGTAAGTGTTCTTTTTTTCTGTCTGAAAGATCAAGATAGATCAGATAGTAGCAGTCAAAAATGTATTGATATTAAATTGCCAAACTGAGTAAAAGGTCTGTGTCTGCTAATACCTAGAGGATGTAGCAAATGGTATGAACATGTCAACTTGAAATTTGTTTTGTTTTCTCCACAGATGTTGTCTGTTACTGGAAGAAGCTTCTGCTGTTATAGATATACAATATCTCCTTTTTAGCTCCCCTCTCTTTAATAATTGAGACCTCCTCTATATAGCCCCTCATCCCCGCGAATGGTTAGGAAGAGTTTAGTTTGAACCCAAATTTATATATTTTTTAAATTACCCGTGGAAATGTGATGAAAAAATAACCATAACTGAAATTTGGAGGGCTTACCTCTCCCCACTTTAGTAAAGGGATACGGTAACATAAATCAGTAAATAATGATAATTTATCATCCGTGCAAAAAACTGTGCGCAAATACAAAAAGAATTATTGCCAACGAGCCAGCCAAGCGAAGATGCGAGGCTGGCGAGGCGGCAGCATTATAGAGCCGTGCTAAAGTACTGTGCAGGCGGAAAAATGCTCAAGTGATCGAGACACATGTTTGAAAGGTAAGATTCCTGATTGTAGGGTAAGATTCCTGCGATTCCAATGACGTAGTGAAAAAAGAGGCCGATTGTCTTGCAACGGACCAATCGTAGCGCGCAAGCCCGCATCGTCGATGCATCCTTAATTTTCACCTGCTTTTGTCAGTTTTATTTGTTTTTATTTCCAATTCTATGCGAGTGTGCTTGAGTTAAGTGCCATTGTGGTATATTTAACGAGCTAGCAAGCTCAACAATCGGCCAGCGAGTAAAAAGAGTATTCGGCCACCTGCCAAACTCGGCCAGTCTACCAAATTCGGCCAGCGTGACAATCTAGAAAATGACAGCGGGCATAAAGCAATCAAAGAAACTGAGAAACCTTTTAAACTGAATTGAATCAAAGCAAAGCTAAAACAAACGACAACTGTAGCAAACTATCGTCCAGCGATCCTTACGAGAGTAAACTCGACATCGGCCAATAAGCCAACTTTGTCACCGGCAGCGAGCAAAAAGCAATCAAAGCAATATTTACAATATTTACGTCAAAATGTAAGACATTTGACGTTGTTTTGAATACTTGACTACAAAAAAGTGAATGGTTGCTCGTTGGCGCTTGGCGAGAGCTAGCTAGTTTACATAAATGATGAACGAATCAGTCAGACTAGTGGTTTTCCAGATGTATTGTGGAATCTCTATTACAGTAAAAACAATTCAAGCATATTAAGTGTGCAGAGTTACAATGATATCCCCATAACTATCGTGTTCTTTTTATTAGCCGTTGAAAGAGTATTTATTTCCTGCCCTTATTTACTATTCTTTGTTAATTTTTCAGACCAAAATAGTGCTATATAAATTCCTCGAAGGATAACCAAATAGAAATGTTGCTCGTGCAGTTCAATAAATAATACTGAAAAATAACAGGCTTCTGATGAGCCTTTATACTCTGATGAAACAGAAACTGTAAGACGAGAGCAATGGCATTGTATTATTTCCTATTCACCTTGTTCATCCAGTTTCCTAAAAAATCTTCCATAGTGTATGGCACACTAATCACTTCACATTGCCATGTGTCCAATTGCGATTATAACACTCGTGCAAAAGAAATACCATATAAGAGATGAACTCGACCATCACAATACATTCCTGTACACTGCAAATGATGTATGGCATGATGAAGTTTGCTAAAATTTGTAGGAGATCCAAACTTCTTGCACAAAGTAACAAAGAGAAGTCACCAGAAGGTTTCCATGTTGCTCTTGAAAATTGTCAATAGATTTATATTGTCTTTGAGTTATTGCAAGTATAAAGACCTTTGTGATATATGCATGACTGGACGGTCCACCATTGCCTGATTTCAAACCGTGAAGGACTAGGTACGAGTCTGTAAATTATGGGATTAGCAACTATTGATCCACATAGTCTTAAAGTGCAGACCAAGCTTTACAAAATCCCTAAGTTCGGTGTTCATCAGGCTAGTTTTGACTGAGATATAGCCCTTTGAAAATGTCCAAATTTACAAAGAAATGTATGGCCATCCGGACGCTGTCCGATACAGCGTCGGATGGCCATACATTTCTTTGATCCGATACGCTGCGTTTTTTTTAAGCATGGTATTGGCCATGAGTTTGAATGTTTAGGCTGGCTTTGTCTAGCCACATTTATTTTTGCTTTTCGAGACACCAATAGTGACACTTTGGTCTTCTTGCGCTCCGGAGCACGTGATGTGGCAACGCGTGTTCCGGAGCGCAAGTGAGTTCAAGGTACGGAACTTGATATGGTGAACGGGTCATTTTGCAATTTATGTGCGTTGGCTCTTGGCTGGCGTTACATATCTTCGCTACACTGTGCTGACGAGCTCCAACAAGAGCGAAACAGCTGTCCACAGTTGCGATCCTGCTTTATCGGTTCTGGTCATGTTGGTGTCTCGAAACGTTTTTCACGTAGTATCAGCCTTGCAGTTTATTGCCTTTATATACATTTCTTTGTTAATTTTGACGTTTTTAAATCGCTGTATCTCAGTCAAAACTAGCCTGATCAATACCAAACTCGAGGATTTTGTGAATATCGGTGTGCTCTTTCTGACTATGTGGATCAATAGTTGCTTATCCCATAATTTACAGACTCATACCTAGTCCTTCACGGTTTGAAATCAGGCAATGTACAACGAAACCCGTTGGTAAAATATCAGACAAGCTTGCAATCGCGCTTCAAGCGACGGAATAAGGGGACTTTCTGTTTGTCAATACTGAGACATGACATGAGCAGATATGCGGGCAAAAAATACGCATGCGTTTACCGGATGTCCGCGATTTACGGACATCCGGTAATTGCTGCCACAAGGTTCCTACAAGAGCCCTCCGTTTCGCCGACCACGTAACTAATAAATAATAATAATAATTATGGCAACTAAAAGAAACGGAGGCTCTGGGAACGAGAATGTAATAAAATATGGCACGAGACTAGGAAGGCAAAAGAAAGGAAACAAGAGAAAAGAAAAAAAAAGAGTGTAAAGTAAAAAATGAAGAGTAAGAAAATATATATAGTAACCCAATAAAAAAGATCAGACAAAACGTATTTTACAGTTATTTTAAACAGCCAGTCACTACTTTTTCTTCTTTTTTCAATTACTGATTTGCGTTGACCAGCAAGTAAACGAGAAAACTACAGAAAGTTCTTAAAACTTCACTGGTCTGATTTTCATCTCAGCTCTCTTGGCGGAGTAGTTATTTCCTTTCCAGTGATACCAGTTGACACCATCAGCATATGACGAGTGTTGTCCGTGATGATAGACACCGTTCAGGTTGGAGTGATGACAGCCCCTGTACCACCAGGCTCCTTTAAACCTCACAGCACAATTACTGCTCCAGCTGTCATTATCCTGATCTTTGGTGGTAAAGGGATAACCACGATGAAGAGAAAGAGAATCACCAGCAGTTCCTGAAAACAAAAACACGAACATGTAACTGCGTTAGACAGATGCACTTAGTTACACACAATGCTATAAAAACAGTAACAATGAATTGAAAGAAATAAATCATTTCAAAATGTTAGCAAATAGAAAAACAATATACAAACTTTTACCTGAGTAAGTCCCAAGGCTCAGCTGGTACTTAGTCTTCTCGCTGGTAACTGCAAACATGTCGTACTCGGCGTAAGCAGTTTTGCCTGTCGTGTCTTCCAGATCTACTCGAAGTCTGTTCTTCGTTTTCGTCAAGCGGTGTATCTTGTCCAGTCCCAGCCAAAACTCGCTATTCAGGTTACCAAAGCCATTCTTGTAGTCGGCCCAGCCACGGTAGAAATCAACGGAGCCATTCAGTCTCTTCTGGAATACTGTCCACCCCCCACCGGCTGTTGTTTGGTCACAGAACACGTCAAAGGCACCTGAACCATCAGGGTCGATTGTATAAACACCGCTGATCGTATGACCGGATTTATACAACTCAGCACAGTCTTTCCTAACTGTTGACAATAAAACGTAGGAGATTTATCATAAACGAGCAAACTTACTTCCTGACTTGGTTTATGACTGACGTTTTTACACAGCTAGCGAAATTAACCCGAGAATTGAAACATTAAACCAGTTTAAAAATGAAACATCTTTGTGATTTACAAACTTGCAAGTCATTGAGACCTCTGCATTAAATTCTTAAAGGAAACTAAACCAAAAGAATCACATGAAGGTTGAGACTCGATTTTGTTTTATTCTCCTTAACCTTGGAAGAATTTTAAAATTAAAATCTTTACTTACTTTTACACTTCGTTTCCTTTAGAACGTCTTTTACTTCAGAGAGTTGTTTGTTCATTTCTAGAAGGAGAGTTTCAATATTCTTGTTTTGTTCTGTACAAGACAAATACAATGTAGTCAACAAATTGTACATGACTATGGAATTGAATTTCTAATTAACAAATTGACGTCAGTTTTTCATACGTCTGTTGTGTTATTGAGCATGAATTTCGTCATAACATTGTCAAAGTAGACTACTTTGACAATGTTTGACGAAATTCATTGTCTATAACAGGACAGACGCATGAAAAACTGATGTCAATTTGTTTTTTACGATAACAAACTGTCAAATTGACAGTAAAAAGTTAATGAAAAACTCTTAAAAGTGTCAATGAACATTAAAAAATGTACAAACGTTTCGGGCAGAGCCCTTCATCTGTGTAAAAAAGCCCATTGTGGCAAGTTGGCATACGCCATACAAAAAACCTAACGGTGAATGTGCGCTTACACGTAACGGACGCGCGCGTGAAACACAGCTATGAAATTGGAATGCGTAAGTAAGAGCGTGCGTTACATGCGTTCGCATAAAAAGCAACGTACACGTTTAAATGAAACTAAAGTTAATGTTGAGGCCATTTGGCTTGAGTGTCCCGAGCTCGAAAATAAGCCTCATCTCTTGATTCTTTCTGCGGGTGTTATCACCGCTGCAGCGTTTGAGACCACAGATCATGATGATCAAGGCAGGCGCAGTAATAAGGGCGCTCACTTCCCACTAATGAAGTTGGTGTTCGATTTCCCGGTGTCCTATGCCTTGAAATTTGTTGTTGGTTCTTATTCTTGTTTTCGAGAGTTTTTTCTTGGTTCTCCTGTTTTCCACTTTGGCACTGGTAAATACCACGAATTCTGCAATCTAGTTAGCGCCGAGAAGAATAGCCGCTCCCGTATATATGCCATTACTAAATGTCATTTACATTTATATCCTACAATTACCCACTACAGGACCGGTAGATCTAGAATTTCTTAAGGCAATTTCGAGGAAATGCTCTCAAAAGTTCTACCACAAAACTAGTAAAACTAAAAGATACAATACAATACTTTATTGTCAATAAGGATAAACACATCTGCACCTACCATTTAACAACGTGGTGTTTGCTTTGAGGATGCTGATGTTATCTTGCACTTGATTAAGCTGTTTCTTCATTTGTTGAACGATGGCTGCAACCGTTTTGTTTGGCGCTGTAGGCGATGAAGTTTATAACGTTAGCAAGGTGGATTATACTAGACATCGACCATAATGTTATTCTCGCCTTATTCGAAGTCAGTTATAAAATTCAAGTGCTCTGCATGCTTCTCCACTGAGGAGAACGACTCGCGAAACATCATCACACCTGTACTTACCTTTCTCTGAAGTTTTGTTTCCTTTGAGGATATTGATGCCATCTTCAACGTGAGTAAGTTGTGTCTTCATTTCTTGAAGGAAAGTTTCAATCTTCTTGTTTGGCCCTGTATAGAAACTGTTGTAGACGTAATTACACTGCTTTGTGGCTGAAGAACTGATTGGGGTGCTATTAGCGTTATTTCCTGGCTTAGCGAAAGATTGACTCGCCACAAACAACACCAAGAACAGTAAACTGCAACGAAAATTTGAGGAAACAGAAGTCATTGTGCGAATTTGATCAAAGCCCAACTTAACCGTAGTTAACTGTGTTAAGACTGGTGAAAAGCGGATGTGACTCATCTTTAGTACTGACAAGGTGTTTGCGTCACCAAGGTCGATGCGAGACATTTTTCATGTTTTTCGAATTGAAACTTGTGTTGATCATTGTTTTGCTTTATGCTCACTGTTCGGTGAAAAGAATATGCAGCCTGGATGTCAAGCGTTTCCTCAGAGAGATAAATGGCAAAAACTCTTTAAGGAGTAATAATCTAGCCGAAGTGAAGCGTTATTTATAATCTCCGTCATTACTTAAACTTTGCAGCATTGTGTTCCTCGAGGTAATAATTTTTACGAAAGCACTTTGTGTTTTAATATTTATCAGTTATCATTGGGTATTTGTTAAAAGAGTAGGTTCAGTTGATTTTTTCAATAAAAGCGACTTTGAACGTGATTTCATCTTTGGCACTCATTCTGGAACAACTGATGTCATTTGCCTGACACTGATTTTTACGAACTTTTCTCAGATAATAATTTTATGCAATCATGTTTGGGTCTTGAAATGAATAAGTCTTCGAAAAGCGTTGTCCTTGATCGAACTCAGTGGCTCGTCTTGATCACGACAGTGGTTTGGTTGAATTTTTTCTACTGAGATGTTTTTCGATAGATTTCCTGCAAATGACTGCTTATTATTTTGAATTTTAATCTCGTTAAAATTTTCGTTAAGATTATGTTTAGTGCAGGATTTTGTAAGTTTCTATAAGAACATCACCCTGAAAGCAGTGCCGCTGTTTCTTACTGTATTCGTATTGAGACAAGACTAACCTCTTTTCCCTTCTCCTCTCCGCTCAACAAAGAGATTATAGAAGCTCTGCTCATGGGGCGAAACAAATGTAATCCTTCCCCGCTTCCTGAACACCCTGAGGCGCAGAGATCTGAATCAAAGTAAAGATCTGTGTAAGCGACTTCAACGACATATTCGGAAAATGTTTTTTCATTAATTTTTAGATTAATCGCTACTGTATACATAAAAAAAGACCAAAGAAATTAGAAGTTCTTTTCCCGGCTCCTCTCCCGGTAATATTTCGAAATTAAAACCGATTAGAGCAAAATGTGAATATCGTCAAACAAAAACTCAAGACAGTACCTCAATATTTCCAGATTTACGGCCGTAAAAGTTTCCTTTTTCTCCTCTACTGTGTCCTAATGATGTTTTAAATTGTTTTTATTTGTCGTCTTCGCCGGAAACGAAAAAAGTGAGAAACAGTTTAGAAAATATGATACTGAACTAACGCGAGACTTACAAGATTTCGTCCAACCTGAGACTATTAGAATTAACAAATAATTAAAGCTAGGCATCAAATGCCCGAAACTGTAAATATTGCGGAATTAAAACTAAATCAAGTTTAAGTACGCGTAGCAATTAACACATACTGAATATTAAACTTGAGAATATTATTACTACGCAAAAGCCATTCCTTCAACAACTTTCTGTCTTTTTTGAAAAGTTCACTGATTTAGTTTTAAGTGAAGCTCAGTTAAATTTTAGATAGTACCGTCAAAAAGATTAACTTCAAGAACAAGTCTTAGCGTAGAGTCACGCTAATCAACTCGTCGCCTTTTCGTGTTTGGAATATTAAATCATCTAAACAATGCCAGTAAAAAATTGTTTGTTTTAGAAAATGCAAATTCAATCACTTGCCCCGATGTTTTTGCTTTTCACGATCACGTAGTGTTGGAAACAAAATTGTAATATTTGCAATAAAGACTCTCAGTAACCTAGTTTACATAAACATCGCTTACGAATAGAAAAAGAAGTATCATTTGTGTTCAATATAGAATTATGAATCAAAGAGGTTTTAGAGTTACAGTATATCTGATGAGTTAAAATTATGAAAAGAACACAAACTAGATTATAAGACATGAGAATGTTTCGCCTACCCATCGCCTACTCTTTTGTAAAGGTGAGTCGGTTGATCGGTGGACAAAGATAAAATATTATTGAACAAAGAAATATTGACAAATCAACACAAGTCATGAACAATTTCAAGCGAACCTTGATACCTCTCCGCGTGACTGGCATTTCTCGAAGTCAGGTGTAAGGAAAGGGTGTTCGAATAAGTCGTTATTGAACTTAGTCGGCTCATTTAGATGTCAGAGTCACTTGAGGATGTTTGCGAGGAGGCCGAACTCGGAATCACCGGGTTATAGTTTTTAGTTCTTCGAGAAAGCTTGGTCCAGAATTTTATTACATGTAAGACTAAATGCACGTTTTTAGCAATCGCTTTGAACCAGATGACATCGAAAAGCTCTGCAAAGTCGCTCAACGTGGTACCAAAACAAGGTCATCAAATCGTAGTTTATGGATGGACTGTAAAACCAATTGAAAGCCTGACCAGACGGCTTTAACAAGACTAGCAATAAAGCAAGAATATCAAATAATCCAACGTCGGAGTTCACGCAATCACACGCGACGAAAAACACTCAAACCCAGTCAGTCGACGGCCACTAACCAACCCAGTC
>JAHPZR010005128.1:15000-35000 GCA_019787425.1 Platygyra sinensis
ACTGATAAGTAATTGATTTGGCTTTGATTTTATGACACTCAATTGAATACCACTCATATGTTCCACGCGATTGTGTCTCTGTTGAAAAAAAACTTTTTTGGAGAATTTTGGTGGTCAGTTAAAATATAATGAAAACATATGCCAAGTGGCACATAAGGCCTGTACACAGTCCTTGATCTGTCAACCAGCTCAATTGGCCGCCACATTGTACCCCTTGTTTCAAGTTTCTCCAACCTATGCTCTTTACTGTTTCAGCTACATTAAGCAGCCACCCTCGGGAAAATGAGATGTGGGTACCTATAGGGGTTGACCACATAAGGACGTTTGCGCTAATTATTTCTGCTCATCCTTACTGCGCACGCAAATTCACATGCCATGTCATGCATGAGCGTGCACACTAAGTCATAAAATAAACAAATGATAGGGCAGATGGCCATTGCTAGAGCTTTGCCTGGATTTAACGATCGTGGACGTTTCGAAACCCATATTTTTCTTTCGATGGATCATTTTCTCTACTGATTTTCTACTTTTAGGGAAAAAATGAAGAAAATGTATCAACTAGAAGTTTGAATTTTTGGCAAAATGCACCATCGAATTCCGTTCTTGTTAGCTCTTCGATCATTTGCCTCTGTTGACTCACTTTCAATATTTTTAGCTATAAACCTCTGTAGACCATGCTCAATATATTACATGGGACAATTTTTCGAAATCAGTATAGTATACCACACGCATTATCTCTGAAATGAAAACAGTGACCCCCAATTTTTTTCCATTTCTGGCACAAGTAGCTCATTATCTGCCTGCAGTGAAAATTAAAAAAATTCTATCCGCTGGAAAATTTTTGTGTGAACGTCCTTAATTTAGGTTGGTGTACCTTGAATATTTCTCACCATCCGGTTTCATATCTTTGAGCATGGAGTCAGTTCAAGGCAATTATGGATGAACATATGTTGAAATGTTTTTTTCTTCTTGTCATCCTCTCTTTTGGATTCAATATTTGCCATGTCCTTTTCCAAAACAAAATTAATTCATATTATTATATTTTGGGTGGCTGTTGAAAAGGGGCAAAGACATTTGATAGGAAAAATCCTCATTGGGACAATCAAAAGGTGACCATGACACACCTAATAGAGGTGGCCTATCAATAGTGGTTTTATTTACACTAGTTTACCAGAGCATCGAAATTACAAAAATCGTGTAGGTCGCCTTTTGGCGACTAACTGAAGAAATATAGTCGCCAGATGCAAATTTTAAAGCTGCCAGTTTGTATAATCAAACAATGTTCGGGTCCGCTTGTTGAAAGTGTTTGATATTGTCTGGTATGGCTTGGGACACATTCATAACAATACGTATTTTTTCGACTTACTTATCCATTTCTTTTTAACAATGTAACACTTTTCATTTTGCGCGCGGCGGCGCCCAACTTGCATGTTTCGCCGAAAACGTAACAGAGATTTACCTGTATTTTAGCATTAAAAAAACTGGTTTCGTTTTCGCGGTAGAAAATAAACGACTGTCTCAGTTTTCGTGTACAATTTCCGTCTACAGTTTTCATAAAATATATCGTTGTTAAGTTAAGTTGGTACAGAGAAACTAAAAAATGCTCGCAGAAAATTGCTAAACTTAAGGCTGGTTTAAACGTCGCCATTTTACATGCGCCGAATCAAATACTAATATTATTTTAGTCGACTCGAATGAATACGTTCGGCTAATTTGATTTAAACGTCGCATTTATTTGCCAAATAAAAATTGCTGAGCGCGAAGCGACGTGTTTTAAATTCCCATTCAAGCAAACATAAATTATTAACATAATTTCAATTCGATTCGGCACATGTAAAATGTGGCGTTTAAATCAACTGTGTAACTTCGTCGAATATTCGACTGGATCAGTTGAATATTCGACTGACTCGCATCGAATTGAAATATGTCGCATTTAATTGATTTAGACGTCACATTCCCTTTTTTGTCATAATTTCTACAAAAGTTCAACAGTTTTGCCAGTTAATTGCTTTTATGTGGCTGTTTTAACAATGCATTACTTGTTACCCAAATGTTGCATCAAGTCTGAACTTGTTTTGTAGTGTTTAATGTTCTTATACATTGCTTATGAACTTGCAATGTTCACTTAAGAACTTTAGAACTTTGTTAATATTTTATATTATTATCACTAAAAAGTTTAAGCTTAATAAGTTTTGGCATTCTTGTATGCTTCATAATTTTTTCTGATCTAACATCCCTTCAAAATATCGAACTTGCTTTGTGTTTCAGATCATGTTAATTAGAAAGACTGTTTTACCACATGGTAGCCAACATTTCCAGGTTCAACATTTCTTTACAATGTGAAGAAGGACTTGTCAAATACTTTTAAAATGCCAAATTCCTTCTGGAAGTAATAAGCCTCCTGATAATGCCCTCCACCTTTTTGAAAAAAATATTAGCCCAAAATTTTACAGTTAATAAATTATATTGTAATAACAGTTACTGTTTACCAGGCTTCATTGCATAATTTTTATTACTTGTACACAGATACTGAAAGAAGATGACACATTTTGGCCTCAGCCAGACAAAGTTGGTAGACAAGTAAGTGGGGTTTTTGCCTTTTAAGTGCATGCTTGGAATAAGGAATGGAACATCCATGTAAGACACAAATTTAAGCAGATAAGAAAAATGCAGTGGTCTAATGGGCTGATACAGGGTAAGCTTGATCTTTGATGGAGCTGTCTTCTTTATGAGCTGTTACTGTAGATAAATGATTGTGACCTCAGGAAAAAAATGATGAGCCCTGGCTTGGGCCAATCTGTTGTGTTGTTGTAGAAGACACTTCAATCTCATAGTGCCTCTCTCCACCCAGGAATATCAAGTTCTGGTATATTGTTAGAGTTACACAACAAGTGCTTGCTGGGTGGTAGAACGGGGGTTCCTCTGAAGGGGTGTAGAAACACTCCCAATGGCTTGTGCTACAAAAACAGGAATAACTCTAACAGGGTTCATGCAGGTCATGGAGTTTATAATTTCATTTTCCATGGCTGGAAAGTCATAGAATTGAATTTGGGGTCATGGAAAAAAAAATCTGCTTTCTGAGAAGAAAAAGGCTAAAAGATCAAAAGCTGAAAAAATATTAGATGATTTTTCAGTAAAATGGAACACTAGAGTGCATTTTTTTGTATCATAATGCAAGGCAATACTTTTATAATATTAGATTGTTTTGACTATAAGTTGAGGACTAGCCTGCAAACAGGCTCTCCGTATGGGTTATTCCAAGATTTGCCGTTCGAAAGCAAATCTCAGAATAATTAACCCATACGGAGAGCCTGTTTGCAGGCTAGTTGAGGACAACAGCTTGAAATAAGTCATGGAATTTTACAAACTCAAAAGTCGCTATGTATGAATCTTGTTTCAGCTGCTGTGTATCACTTTTGTCTTAGCATGGACCTTTTCCCTTACTTTTCAGGGAATTACGCACTTGAACCAGTGGGTAGGACATCCAGCTAAAGTACATTTAAGCATGTCTTTTTTTTTTTCAATTTGCAGGAACTTGAAATTGTGATGGGTGATCAACATATCTCATTCACAACATCTAAGATCGGTTCTCTCATTGATGTCAATCAGTGCAAGTATGTGTCGAGTTTTCCTTGCACAAAACAAGAACCAGTAACTTATCCCAATGCCTTTTGTTTAGTACAGGTGCTATTTGAAATTTAGAGGAAAAGCTGTTAGTTAATGATGGTGTGCCTAATCATTTGAACAGATTCTCAATAGAACATTGCTAGTTGCAACCAAATGAATTTAACAAAATGTTGCTTAAATACAAGGCATGAGATATTTCCCCCTGTAACTGATTTGCACTGTATTTCTGAATTAGTACCAAGAATATTTGGTGTATGGTATTTGACGATTTCCTTGTTTGACAGTGTATTGATACTGTAAGGATTAATTGCATGGTAATTACTTGCCACAAATCCAGGCTGATGTGTCCTTGCAGTCATCTCCATCAGTCATTAAATACAGTTGAACTCCACTTTACACGCTAGATCAGAGCTGTCACTAAGTTTTTAGTCACCTGTAGCCTTACTCTCAACACCACTAGTAAATTTGTTACTTTATGGGTGAATTCAATCGACAACGGGCAATTTCACCTGTAGCATCAAGGAAAAATCAATCATACTCAGCCGTAATGGGTGTTGCAGGTTACAGCCCTTAATGACAGCCCTGCAGATATTCTGTTTTGTGAACACCGCACTATCTGTGACCTGTGACAGTACTGGTATGAAATAACGAGGATGGACTGTAGATGATACGGTTCAGTTCCATGGTACATGTATATTTTCTCATGCACTGTTTATGTAATACTGTTTTGTGATAATTCGGATGTTTTGCTGATGTTTTTCAGAGACCCTGATGGCCTGAGAAGTTTTTATTATTTAGTTCAAGACCTCAAGTGTATGGTGTTCTCACTTATCGGCCTGCACTTCAAGATCAAACCCATCTAAATGCTCCTGTGAACTGTGCTACGAACACTGTTGGTGTCAATGTTTTTACACTGACTGTATCTTCTTGCTTTAAACGTTCTTCCTGGAACATTCCTTGTTTTTTATAATTTCCTTTTTCATTAATGCTCTACATCAAAAACAAATTAATAACACAGCACATCATTCCTCTCGGCCAGTTTTGCTTATAAATGTGTTGTGGTTTTTACTTCCATAGCCAGTCCTAAAGTATGAAAAAAATCTGAGTTTATAACAAATCTTCAATATAATATGGGTGGGGTGGGTACTTAGTATACACCTCTGTTTCCCATGCAGTGTACCATCTCTATTGTTATACATTATACGTATCACTTTGATATGTGCCTCTGCTTTCAAGCTTTCTGATACTTAATTATTTGTTAAGAACATTTGATTTACTGAGTTAGTACCACAACTTGCTGAGAAATGGTTAGCAATCTTATATTTTCTTTGATTTTGTACATAGATATTCAACAACCTCTTTCCAACAACTCGCATATGTAGATTTTGTGTTAAGCTTTTCTTAGCTTCAATAAAGTGACAGATCAAACAAACCTTGTTGAACGTGTTCAAAATGCTTTAATGTAGAAATAGAAGTAACGTATGCAGCTATACCAGGGAAACGGTGAAATGTGGCATATTTGGTATGTACACTTATCGTTCAGTGGGATCCTTCCATAGAAGAGTTAAGCTCAAACCTTTTCCGACTGAAAAGGAATAAATGAAAGAGGGAAATTAAAAAAAAGAATAGCAAAGGGAAGGAGGGAGAAACCAAGACACGAGGGGAAAAAGATAGATTAATCTCCCAGGTAAACTTTTTTTTCCTGTGTAACTGATTACAAATAGTCTGCGATTACCGCACCGCATATTTTTTTTGCTTTTGCAATTTGTACGTGAAGCCAAGAGCGTCGGACGAACCATAGGGTTTTAATCGTCCTGTTCGACTGCCTTTTTGACACAAAATCCCCATATATAAGTAATGAACAAACCTTATTTTTAACAAACATTTATTTGCAGCGCTCTGATTGATCAAAACCCATGTTTTATCAAGGTGTAAAACAGGAAAAGTGTGTTACAATCGTTTGGGAAAGATTCATCGATGACGTCATACCTATGTAAGATAAGATAAGATAAGAACTTTATTAACGTGTCAAAATCTCTAGCGTTCAACGTGCGCTAATTGGGGACACCTAAATTACCTAGTGCTAAAATTACTTTAAAAATTACAAGATATGAAATTTATATGTATGTATGTGTATTTACATGTTTAAAATGATTGGTTAATTATTGCATAAGAAACAGTCTTTACATTCAATGCCAGTAGGCTATTGTGTGTGGAACACAAGCAGAGACAGAATAGAAGATTTTCTTCTAAAGGCAACAGTTTTCACCCAACGATCAAATTCACGGCTGAAATCTCAGAAACAGAAACTACATTCTTGGACACGAAAGTGTACAAAGGTGTTAGATTCAATAAGGAGTCTATTCTTGATCGTATGAAAGCATTTCAAAACTACAGAGACCTTTCAATACACGAATTTCTATTCGTGTCATCGGTCCCCACCAGGCGTCATGAAAGGCTTTATCAAAGGAGAAGCATTGAGGCTTCTAAAAAAAAAATTCCTCTCAAATTAGCTTTGAGGAAAACATGAGCAATTTCAAAACACGCCTGCAGAATAGAGGTTACCCAGCTAGAATTGTAGAAAAACACCTTTCAGAGATTAAATTCCTCTGACAGGGAAATGTCGCTAGCACAGAAAAACAAAACCGCATGTAAGAAAATACTGCCTTTTGCAACACCATACAGGGCATCTGACAGGATGCGGTGGTGCGGATCCGCATAATTCGCCTACTTCCGCATCCTCCGCATCCTGGGCATTTTTCCGCATAAAACTAGAAAATTGCTACATATAAGCGAGAAAGTAACTGTTTACCATCCTCAGAAGCAAAAATAGCGAAGAGATTGATCATTTTGAAGAAGTTATTCACCCAAAACAGCGACCAAAACACGCCTTTTTGTTCGTAAACAATTTTAAACCTCCAGGCGTTCCATGCATCTTCTGGTGATGGGCCTGGGTTCTAGTTTTCGGACTACCAGTATCAGTTTTCCTCGTCCTATTTAATGCCTGGTTCCTAAGCTTCGGAGAAAAAACTATGGAAAAACTGCGTTGAACAAAGAAATAGCTGTCCACGAACGGCAGCAAAAAGTCAAACATGTCATGAAGGAGTTAAATTCTCGTTAAGAGGTTAACGTGTATTTTATGCGTTTGAAAAACCCAAGGGAACAACTTTATTAATTTTTGAAATTTCCGCATAATCTGGCGTCTTTTCCGCATAATCGTCACTTTCTTCCGCATAATATTACCGAAAATTTCCGCATAATTGTCCGTTTTTTCCCGCACCCTATCAGATGGCCTGACCATACCATCCGGCGTTGCCTAACCCTAAAGGACACACTAATGGGGAAATGGCACCTTATAGACAATCAACCACAACTGAGAAATATCTTTAAGGAGCCCCCCATTATCTCATATCATAAGGGAGAATCCCTAAAAGACATCCTAGTCAAAGCCAAGCTATGAACTTCAAGGCTTTATAAGTTATTCATCTGCAAACTGCAGGAGTCGTGCAGGCTTGTTAACACTTTTACCAGGGTGATGTGTGAGAAAACATTTCCAATGTTAATCACGCCGCTCCGATAATTCACGCGCAGAAGCAAACAACTTTAAGCGAAGCAGTGTTTCTGGGTATTTCTTTTTATATCACTGCGAAAATAACTTTTTAGAAAAATTAAAAATTATGATTGTATTCTATAACTATTAAGCTTTCAGAAAATGTATAGGTTGATGGGGTTTTCTTTCTAAGTGCCAATGTAAGAGCGTGATTTCGAAACACTGTCAAGCCACCTACCATGACACGTTCGACAGTATTAGAGGCGATAAATAAACAAGACAGTTCTCCAAGTTTAAGGTGTGTGTGAAAGTCAAAATATTCCATGCAAAATTAGAGCCCAGTATGGAGGACCAAGGGGGTCCTCCAATACACTGTTTGTCTGAACCGAACCAAAAAAACATTCACAAAAGCACTTTTCCTAATCCTTTAACTCCTAAAATAACAAAAAGTCATGAGACAAGTGTATACAATGTAATTTTCAACAAACACAATCTTAGGTTAATGTCAAGCACTGCCACAACTTCAAAATTCAAAATGCAGGGGTTTCGCCCAATATGGTTGCATTTGCGACTAGAAAAAAGAGTAGTTTGCGACTAGGTTTTGCCTTGTCTGATACAAAATAAAAGAGCTAGCAGTTGAGTTTTTGCTTAACTTTAGAAATGAAAAGAATCATTGAAATTGCGTCTTACAATTTTGTTACAATCTGAAGGTCTACCGTAATTTACCTGGAATGCATGCGCGCAACAATTTTCCTTCGATAGCCCGCCATTTTAAGGGGTTTCTATACATATGTATATTGCAGGCTCATATTTCGTTTTGCTTTGCCGTTTTGATGGCGATTTACCGTGGTGCGCGAGTCATGGCACATATTCGTATTGAATGATTCAATCATTCAGGGTACTTTGAATAATCACTGTAGTAACATCCCTGAAACATAAGGTGTAAAGCTTAATATAAAAAACAATTTGTTACTTGTTTTGCCACCAGTGGAAAACCTTCGAAAGGTAAAACTCAGAATTTCGTTAGGTAAGCTAATATTTCCGCCCAATACATGTGTTATGTTATTTTGCAGAGATTGGAGGCCTTTACATGTAAGAACTACAGTTTCCAGCTTAATATCTGTTCATGATTTGGAAATCTATCGCTTTGACTAAAATAACAGGCACTTATGGAACACTTATGGAAAGGAACACAGGTTCAGCTTGATCATTTCGACTGACTAGTGTTGTTCTGTACTATTAAATCTCGAAATGACATGAAAGCAGTAGAAGCAATGGAAATTAAAGCGTTAATTGTTTCAAAGTCTACTTATGATCACTTATTTATTAAGTGGCCTCAATTTTGCGACCAAAATTTTCAAAGTTTGCGACCACACATTTTTTTTAAATTTCGAGCCCTGCTCTTATGCCTGATGAGGCTAAAACCTTTAGTGGCTCTTTAGTTTTGGATTTGAGAATTTTATGAGGTAGTGTGCACATACTCTATTTGTATATAGGTAATCATATGGTTTCCAGTTCAATTTATTATTAATTCCAGGTTGAACAAGAAAACCTGTCCAATTACTCATCAATAATGTAAACAAGAAAAAAATTGGGTGGAAGAAGTGCCAAAGGTCTTTCATTTTTTCTCATTCCAGAAACCCACACAAAATGCCCATCACGTTTCATAATATCCTGGGCTAAGAAAATTTCCTATTGTCTTTCAGATAATCATAAGCCACAATTATGTGTAATTTGCACTGGTGGTACACTGCACTGCTCTCAACCAATCAAATTTTTCCATGTGCATTTTTAGAAGTCTAACAAATGTGATGGAGTAGTCGAAGAGTTCCCAACTTGTTACTCACTTGATTTGGTTTGCATTTTCAGTTGAAAACGAGTGTGATCTTCTTTAAGTGCAACTAACCCCCCCCCCCCCCCCCCATTTTTTTTACCAATATGTAATTTTCCTTTTTTCTTTTTTCTTCTGAAGACCACTGCAAGAAAATTATTGTTGTAGTTATTTTCTTTAACTTTGTATGAATTTTCAAAGTTTGTAAAATTGCCCTTTTCCATACTAACCCCCCTCCCCCAATTTTTTTCACCAATATGTAATTTTCCTTTTTTCTTTTTTCTTCTGAAGACCACTGCAAGAAAATTATTGTTGTAGTTATTTTCTTTAATTTTGTATGAATTTTCAAAGTTTGTAAAATTGCCCTTTTCCATGTTCATGACCGAGGAATAGCGGAGATTAGGACAAGTTGGCTTCTGTTATTTTGGAAATAACAATATTTTGTTTCAAGTTGAATAGATGTGAACATGCGATGGTGTGTGTCAAAATCATTGCAGAATGCAAGGAGGACTTGTAGTTGGAGGCTGTAGCAACACTGGTTGCACAGGATAGAGTATTCCTCGTCATTAAACATCACTGTCTCTATGAAACTCAACCAGAAACAAAAAGACCAAGGAAGTGCCCAGCTGATTTGCAGGATGCAAATTGATACAAATTGGAGATAAGCTGGAAGCCATCTGGCTATTCAGAGCACAAACAATCCTCCAAGACCCAGACGAAACTATTGGCCAGGAAATTACATGGTAAACTGAACGCATAGTGTTCACATCTTCATACTCAAAATAGAGACTTTTCTAAATGAATAGTACATGAAACCTACATCCTACAACAAGGCGATAAGATTGATGCATGGCTAAGTGGTTAAGGTGCCTGACTTGACATCCGGAGGTTGTAGGTTTTAAGTCTCGCCCTGACAACTTTGCTAGGGTCGTTTCTTGTGTAGCCATGTGCATTGACCACTATAAACATACCCGATCATTACTCTTGTTTGAACATTTTCAGCACAACAATGTCCATCACGAGTTGAATTAAGATCATTCATGACCTTCCATGAGAAACCAGGGAAAAAAAGGGAATGCAGCCGGGGCACACTGAAATGGCATGCTGAACAATAGGCAGTATGTCAAATGACACACAGTCTTCCAATGGTGAAAACAAAAGTTGCGTGTCTCATTGAACAGTGAAGTGTACTGAGCTCTGTACTGTGTGAAATGGCACACCAGTGGGTCAAATGGCATTTGTTTAAACTAAACAACACGCTGGAGGCTGAGAAAGAATCAACAAAGCAGGGGTTGGTGGGGTAATAGATACATGTAGCAAGCTTGCCAGTCAAAAGAAAACTATTATAAAAGTCATGGTAAATCCCCTTGTTGCCGAACATTACTTCGAGTTACTATTCATTTAGGGAAGGCTATCAGCCAGGATTTGAAAATCAGGGGTCAAAATGTTCCCAGACTGTTTACCTGTGTCTAGTGACGGGCAGAATATTTTTTCGTTCGTCTCCACCAACATCCTACTTGAACAATATTATTTATTTCTCAGCTCTTATTAACCGAACAGGAGGTCTGTATGGGAGAATCTTGACCGGGTCACAGCACAAACCGAATGCATTGAGGTCTGTACTCAGACCAGGTCAAGATTCTCCCATACAGACCTCCTGTTCGGTTAATAAGAGCTGAGAAATAAATAATATTGTTCAAGTAGGATGTTGGTGGAGACGAACGAAAAAATATTCTGCCCGTCACTAGACACAGGTAAACAGTCTGGGAACATTTTGACCCCTGATTTTCAAATCCTGGCTGATAGCCTTCCCTAAATGAATAGTAACTCGAAGTAATGTTCGGCAACAAGGGGATTTACCATGACTTTTATAATAGTTTTCTTTTGACTGGCAAGCTTGCTACATGTATCTATTACCCCACCAACCCCTGCTTTGTTGATTCTTTCTCAGCCTCCAGCGTGTTGTTTAGTTTAAACAAATGCCATTTGACCCACTGGTGTGCCATTTCACACAGTACAGAGCTCAGTACACTTCACTGTTCAATGAGACACGCAACTTTTGTTTTCACCATTGGAAGACTGTGTGTCATTTGACATACTGCCTATTGTTCAGCATGCCATTTCAGTGTGCCCCGGCTGCATTCCCTTTTTTTCCCTGGTTTCTCATGGAAGGTCATGAATGATCTTAATTCAACTCGTGATGGACATTGTTGTGCTGAAAATGTTCAAACAAGAGTAATGATCGGGTATGTTTATAGTGGTCAATGCACATGGCTACACAAGAAACGACCCTAGCAAAGTTGTCAGGGCGAGACTTAAAACCTACAACCTCCGGATGTCAAGTCAGGCACCTTAACCACTTAGCCATGCATCAATCTTATCGCCTTGTTGTAGGATGTAGGTTTCATGTACTATTCATTTAGAAAAGTCTCTATTTTGAGTATGAAGATGTGAACACTATGCGTTCAGTTTACCATGTAATTTCCTGGCCAATAGTTTCGTCTGGGTCTTGGAGGATTGTTTGTGCTCTGAATAGCCAGATGGCTTCCAGCTTATCTCCAATTTGTATCAATTTGCATCCTGCAAATCAGCTGGGCACTTCCTTGGTCTTTTTGTTTCTGGTTGAGTTTCATAGAGACAGTGATGTTTAATGACGAGGAATACTCTATCCTGTGCAACCAGTGTTGCTACAGCCTCCAACTACAAGTCCTCCTTGCATTCTGCAATGATTTTGACACACACCATCGCATGTTCACATCTATTCAACTTGAAACAAAATATTGTTATTTCCAAAATAACAGAAGCCAACTTGTCCTAATCTCCGCTATTCCTCGGTCATGAACATGGAAAAGGGCAATTTTACAAACTTTGAAAATTCATACAAAATTAAAGAAAATAACTACAACAATAATTTTCTTGCAGTGGTCTTCAGAAGAAAAAAGAAAAAAGGAAAATTACATATTGGTGAAAAAAATTGGGGGAGGGGGGTTAGTATGGAAAAGGGCAATTTTACAAACTTTGAAAATTCATACAAAGTTAAAGAAAATAACTACAACAATAATTTTCTTGCAGTGGTCTTCAGAAGAAAAAAGAAAAAAGGAAAATTACATATTGGTAAAAAAAATGGGGGGGGGGGGGGGGGGTTAGTTGCACTTAAAGAAGATCACACTCGTTTTCAACTGAAAATGCAAACCAAATCAAGTGAGTAACAAGTTGGGAACTCTTCGACTACTCCATCACATTTGTTAGACTTCTAAAAATGCACATGGAAAAATTTGATTGGTTGAGAGCAGTGCAGTGTACCACCAGTGCAAATTACACATAATTGTGGCTTATGATTATCTGAAAGACAATAGGAAATTTTCTTAGCCCAGGATATTATGAAACGTGATGGGCATTTTGTGTGGGTTTCTGGAATGAGAAAAAATGAAAGACCTTTGGCACTTCTTCCACCCAATTTTTTTCTTGTTTACATTATTGATGAGTAATTGGACAGGTTTTCTTGTTCAACCTGGAATTAATAATAAATTGAACTGGAAACCATATGATTACCTATATACAAATAGAGTATGTGCACACTACCTCATAAAATTCTCAAATCCAAAACTAAAGAGCCACTAAAGGTTTTAGCCTCATCAGGCATAAGAGCAGGGCTCGAAATTTAAAAAAAATGTGTGGTCGCAAACTTTGAAAATTTTGGTCGCAAAATTGAGGCCACTTAATAAATAAGTGATCATAAGTAGACTTTGAAACAATTAACGCTTTAATTTCCATTGCTTCTACTGCTTTCATGTCATTTCGAGATTTAATAGTACAGAACAACACTAGTCAGTCGAAATGATCAAGCTGAACCTGTGTTCCTTTCCATAAGTGTTCCATAAGTGCCTGTTATTTTAGTCAAAGCGATAGATTTCCAAATCATGAACAGATATTAAGCTGGAAACTGTAGTTCTTACATGTAAAGGCCTCCAATCTCTGCAAAATAACATAACACATGTATTGGGCGGAAATATTAGCTTACCTAACGAAATTCTGAGTTTTACCTTTCGAAGGTTTTCCACTGGTGGCAAAACAAGTAACAAATTGTTTTTTATATTAAGCTTTACACCTTATGTTTCAGGGATGTTACTACAGTGATTATTCAAAGTACCCTGAATGATTGAATCATTCAATACGAATATGTGCCATGACTCGCGCACCACGGTAAATCGCCATCAAAACGGCAAAGCAAAACGAAATATGAGCCTGCAATATACATATGTATAGAAACCCCTTAAAATGGCGGGCTATCGAAGGAAAATTGTTGCGCGCATGCATTCCAGGTAAATTACGGTAGACCTTCAGATTGTAACAAAATTGTAAGACGCAATTTCAATGATTCTTTTCATTTCTAAAGTTAAGCAAAAACTCAACTGCTAGCTCTTTTATTTTGTATCAGACAAGGCAAAACCTAGTCGCAAACTACTCTTTTTTCTAGTCGCAAATGCAACCATATTGGGCGAAACCCCTGCATTTTGAATTTTGAAGTTGTGGCAGTGCTTGACATTAACCTAAGATTGTGTTTGTTGAAAATTACATTGTATACACTTGTCTCATGACTTTTTGTTATTTTAGGAGTTAAAGGATTAGGAAAAGTGCTTTTGTGAATGTTTTTTTGGTTCGGTTCAGACAAACAGTGTATTGGAGGACCCCCTTGGTCCTCCATACTGGGCTCTAATTTTGCATGGAATATTTTGACTTTCACACACACCTTAAACTTGGAGAACTGTCTTGTTTATTTATCGCCTCTAATACTGTCGAACGTGTCATGGTAGGTGGCTTGACAGTGTTTCGAAATCACGCTCTTACATTGGCACTTAGAAAGAAAACCCCATCAACCTATACATTTTCTGAAAGCTTAATAGTTATAGAATACAATCATAATTTTTAATTTTTCTAAAAAGTTATTTTCGCAGTGATATAAAAAGAAATACCCAGAAACACTGCTTCGCTTAAAGTTGTTTGCTTCTGCGCGTGAATTATCGGAGCGGCGTGATTAACATTGGAAATGTTTTCTCACACATCACCCTGGTAAAAGTGTTAACAAGCCTGCACGACTCCTGCAGTTTGCAGATGAATAACTTATAAAGCCTTGAAGTTCATAGCTTGGCTTTGACTAGGATGTCTTTTAGGGATTCTCCCTTATGATATGAGATAATGGGGGGCTCCTTAAAGATATTTCTCAGTTGTGGTTGATTGTCTATAAGGTGCCATTTCCCCATTAGTGTGTCCTTTAGGGTTAGGCAACGCCGGATGGTATGGTCAGGCCATCTGATAGGGTGCGGGAAAAAACGGACAATTATGCGGAAATTTTCGGTAATATTATGCGGAAGAAAGTGACGATTATGCGGAAAAGACGCCAGATTATGCGGAAATTTCAAAAATTAATAAAGTTGTTCCCTTGGGTTTTTCAAACGCATAAAATACACGTTAACCTCTTAACGAGAATTTAACTCCTTCATGACATGTTTGACTTTTTGCTGCCGTTCGTGGACAGCTATTTCTTTGTTCAACGCAGTTTTTCCATAGTTTTTTCTCCGAAGCTTAGGAACCAGGCATTAAATAGGACGAGGAAAACTGATACTGGTAGTCCGAAAACTAGAACCCAGGCCCATCACCAGAAGATGCATGGAACGCCTGGAGGTTTAAAATTGTTTACGAACAAAAAGGCGTGTTTTGGTCGCTGTTTTGGGTGAATAACTTCTTCAAAATGATCAATCTCTTCGCTATTTTTGCTTCTGAGGATGGTAAACAGTTACTTTCTCGCTTATATGTAGCAATTTTCTAGTTTTATGCGGAAAAATGCCCCAGGATGCGGAGGATGCGGAAGTAGGCGAATTATGCGGATCCGCACCACCGCATCCTGTCAGATGCCCTGTATGGTGTTGCAAAAGGCAGTATTTTCTTACATGCGGTTTTGTTTTTCTGTGCTAGCGACATTTCCCTGTCAGAGAATTTAATCTCTGAAAGGTGTTTTCTACAATTCTAGCTGGGTAACCTCTATTCTGCAGGCGTGTTTTGAAATTGCTCATGTTTTCCTCAAAGCTAATTTGAGAGGAATTTTTTTTTTAGAAGCCTCAATGCTTCTCCTTTGATAAAGCCTTTCATGACGCCTGGTGGGTGACCCGAATGACACTAATAGAAATTTGTGTATTGTAAGGTCTCTAGTTTTTAAATGTATTTGCACATAAAGAATAGACTCCTTATTGAATCTAACACCTTTGTACACTTTCGTATCCAAGAATGTAGTTTCTGTTTCCGAGATTTCAGCCGTGAATTTGATCGTTGGGTGAAAACTGTTGCCTTTAGAAGAAAATCTTCTATTCTGTCTCTGCTTGTGTTCCACATAGATATGACGTCATCGATATGAATCTTTTCCAATTGATTGGTTTTGTGTCGCTCTGTCTGAGTATTTTTCTATTTTGGCCATGAAAATGTTAGCGAAAGCTACGGCCATTTTCGTACCCATGGCTGTTCCATGAGTTTGGAGGTAATCTCTTCCATTGAATTGGAACGAGTTTTCTTGTAGAATCAGACTTAGCATTTCTCTTAAATACCTGATAGGAATGGGAAGTTTTCTCTCATAAAATTCTTCGTATGCTTCACATGCAGTGGTAATACCCTCCTTCTGTGGTATGTTTGTGTAGAGGCTGGTGACCTCCATTGAGACAAGGATGGTATCTTTAGGCAGTTTAGTCTTTTCGATGAAGTTAAGAAAGCCTGTGGTATCTTAAAGATACAAGGCTTGCTTTGGTGCTATTGGCTGAATGAGGTGGTCAACAAAAGCTGAGATCCTTTCTGTAGGGCCGTCACACCCTAATATGATAGGTCTACCCACAGGTGTCGGTTAGTGAATCTTTGTAAGTGTGTAAACACTGGTATTCGCGGAGGGTCGAGCATCAAGGAGAGCCATTTAGCCGTCATGTCATCTATATGGCCTTCTTGAAGTAGCGATTGAATCAATCGGTGAACTTTTTTGGCCGTGGTGCTAACTATAGGTTTGTCTAGGGGCCGGTAGTTGTGTATATCATCAAGTTGAACTTGACCCTCGTTAAATTTATCTTTTTTGTTCATTATGACGGTTGTGGTTCCCTTAACGGCTTTCTTTAGTACAATGTTATTGTCACGCGATAGTTCTTTGAGAGCATTTCGCTCTCCCATTGACAGGCTGTCTTTGGGCCTGTTCAATTTGATACTAGCAAGATCAAATTTGACTTCTTCTGGAAAGGTTTCTAGAGCAACTGAGGGCTGGACTGGTGGCTCCCAGTCAGACTTGACGTGGAAAGGATGAGGTTCTTTAGCGACATGCAGATAACAGCAGAAATCATGCAGACCTATGACCTCTTAAAATTTGCCATAACATGATCTAATGGCTCTATTTTCTCCTTATAACACAATTACGAAGTACCCTTCATAAGCAAGAGTGAAGTGACAAAAAGGTCAAGAGACCAAAAAGAAAACGGCAAATGTACAAATGCCACGAACCGTAGGAGTCGTATAGACTTGTCAACCTCATTTTGCATTGAAAAACCTTTTATGAGATTGGTATGATTAGGTGTTAAAAATCCCCTCGGCACTGACAGATGTCGGCATGGGCCACACTGCAATTAGCATTACATGTGACAACTGGTGGTGAATTGAAAGTAGAGGTGTCAATGCCCCATAAGAGGTTTAATGAGATTCAAAAATAGTTTTTCTCTTTATCATAAAAAGTAAAAAAGCTTTTTTCTCCATTCTTTTTGCAAGTTATTTTTCTCAGTCTTGTCTCCCCAATTTGAACAGCGAAAAAAGATTTCTCACATTTTTCATAAAAATCCACCTACCAAGATTCCTTTAGTGGTCAACCTCTATTAAGCAGTCAGTTGTCAAAGTCCCGAAAATTACTTCCCTTAATTCATTTAATTTTTTCATTTTATTCTTTTTATTTACCATTGAATAATAATGCAATAGAAATTTGTTGCATTTGACAAAATGCAGTTCTAATCGTGTGATGCTAAAAATTTGATACCTGTGAATCTATGTATGTATGTATCCATTATGGACACCAATTTGGTCCCCCCAAAGAATTCTTCAGGGGCCATGCTTGTTAGCCTTCCTGATAGGTATGATAAAACATGGGCACTGACTCTAGATTTATGTATGTTGTGCAAAATGTAAAACTGTATTTGATCTATTGATAATAAATTCCTTTTTGTTCAGGAGAGGTCTTGCCAGAATGTCTTGGGACGGTTATATTGATAACCTTATCGCACAGACAAAAGATGCTGCTGGTGCAGCACACTGTGATAAAGCCTGTATAATTGGTCTTGATGGAGGAGCTCCATGGACTACTGCTGCTCATGCATGTGCATTACAGGTAACTGCATGCAGATGCATTGCTATTTAACAACAAGACATCTTATAGCCGTTTCCGTGGGATGCGTTAGTCTGTATGTGACCCTACTTGCAAAAACCCGGCATAAGAGACAAGTCAAAAATGCATTGAACGTTTTTCAACCCCCATTGGAAACGCTTTCCAACGCGCTGTTATTATTTTGGAATGCGTTGGTGTTGGCAATATGTTTGCTAATGCGTTGGCAACGTTCGACAACGCGTTGAACTCATTGCAAACTTCAGATCGTTTTCATTGTCACGCAATAAAAAATAAATCGAAAACCATCCAGTGCAAAACGTTAAGAAAGTCTTATGTTACAGAAGATAAATAAGATAAACCCATTGATGCCTACATGAAATTGTCTGCGAGCCACCCTTAATTCCCTGGCGTTTTTTTTGGAATATTTCAGAGCGAGCGCAAGCAATCTGGAAACAAGGAATCAATTAATTTTTTCGCCGTGTGACGAAATATCACGGCGCTGCGAAAGAAAGATGAAAGTTGTAAATTTAAAAAGACGACAAAAACAAGCCAATTATTTTGAGATCAGTTGTATTTAAACTTAAGTGGCCGTCTAGTTCTTTTCTTGGCAGTTCTGTAGTAGCTGAATAACACTCCAAAAAACATTTGAACGAAGCGAATAAACTTAACTAATAAACAAACCGCGCTGGTGGTCGCCGTAAATTAAATATGCAGAAATCCAGCGTGCTGTTCACTTTTAAACCTAAAATTCCCAAATACAGAGAACGAAATGAAAGGAGTGCGAAAGGATGCTCAATAACAATAAATTTTCATTCACGCTGAGGCGAAGAAACCTGTTTAAAAGCAACAAAATGATCAAAATTTCGTAGACGTGCGTTCCTGCATGACCGCATGTTGATTCAAAATCAAATTATTCTTCACGCTAAAGCAAAAGCTTGAATTTTCCCGAGCGCTTTTGCAGTCATTTTAATGCCCGTGGCTTTAACAATCGTTCCAAAACTTGACTTCGAAGTAATAATGTATTTTGCCATTTTCTGTTTCTAAAGTCCGAAAAGCTGCTTTAAATTTGCGATCTGTTGTCAAAACTTAAGCTTACTTGAAAGCGCTCCGATCTTCATGTTTTTGCGGCGGTTGTAGGAAGAACTTCTTCACCGGAAAGGTTTGAGGACTTTGCGAGGAACGTTTTGGAACGTTTTTCAACGAGGCAAATCGATCAAAAATCGATAAACATTTTTTACAATCCTATTCGTCAGCTTACCAACAGAAAAAATCGATAAAGATTTTACGCAGTCCTATTGGCTAGCTTTGCAATTTGTCCCTACAAAGAAAAACAAACCCAGCCGGATTTTTACCGTGGTATGCCATAGGCATCCCACGGAATTAGACCTGTAGCCCGAAAAGGGCTATGGGTCAGTAGCCCGTAAGGCGAAGCCGAATGGGCTATTGACCCATGGCCCTTGAGGGCGAAGGGTCTAATTGTTTTAGTATCACCCAACTAGTCGGACAGAAAAGGCAATTATAAAGTTAGCAAATGCAAGTTGAAGAAATATTTATTTGGGGGAAAAAACAAAAGAAAAACTGGCAAATTTCGCTACTCCATGACTATTTGCTGCCACAGCAAGTGAGCCTGAAGCGAACGAGCGAGGCAGCTCTCTGATCAGCAGAAGATTACATTATAGGGGCTTGCAATCACTTTCTCTTACTAAATGCAAGAAATTGTGGTTATGCGTGAATGGAAGATTTAGGATGCACAGTGGTGTGTTGCGAGGCATTGTGGTTATGTCCAAATGGAAAGATTTAGGATGCGCAGTGATATGGGGCGAGGAATTGTGGTTACGCGCCAATGGATGATTTAGGATGGGCAGTGAACCATGTGCTTTCTTGTCACTGTTACGGAAGGAAGAAGGTGAGTTATTATGTGTGTAACTTGCTCTTTTTTCCGCTTTTTGCTTTTATTCTCCAGATCCTTATTAACTTGACTTATGTAAAATTTGCCTTTCCTTTATTTCAGGGTCAAACTGTTGCTTGCAAAACACATATTAAGTTCGAAGTAAAATTTTTAAACTCGCATCTCCAGGAACTGCACGCTTCACTGAGGTGAGTTCCTTGGTGCCTTCTTTGGCGTGTAAATTGCTCTTTCTTTTGCGTGTTGCTGTTTTCTACGCTTCTGTTATGAAAAAACCGTTTCGTAATAAACAATTATGTCTAATTCTAATTTATATTAATTTCTATTCACAGTTCCTATTAACGGAGAAATGAACTTTCAAAAGCTGTTTGGCTGAATGGTTTTCAAAAAACGAAGACTGATTTTTGTAGTCTATATTATTTTGTCAGCAAAATGCTGGCGTTCAACGTGAGAAGTTTTTGATGATAATAAACTGTTTACAAAAGCACATCATGTTACTGGAATGTTAAATTCATAATGATACTACATGTATATAGTTGATTATATACGTATTTTATTTACTGTTTAAGACCAATCTGATTTTTATAGTCTCTGTTATATCTACAAAAAACTGTTGCTGTTAGAATGTTTAAAGTTTGATAAAAAAGAAACTGTTTGGCAGGGTTCACGATGTCACTGGAATGTCAAATTCTTA
>JAHPZR010005128.1:40000-47500 GCA_019787425.1 Platygyra sinensis
ATCCTTTAATCCATATGGTAAAGAGACGGCAACCTATCAGTCAACAGCTTATTATTTGTCATAGACATTGGCACCATAGTATTTCCACAGAAGTCACCTGTGTTACAAATCAATCATTTACTATGACCTCGATATAACAAACATTTTGGTCGTTTCCCCTCAAATTCGTTATATCGAGGCAACAGAGCTAAATGGACAGAGTGCATTTTGTACAACGCTTTAATTGTTTATGAATCATTGAACAATGCGTTGTAGCGTTGAACAACGAAATTTGAACAGTTGAGCAATGCTTTAAAGCTGATTTCCAGTCCGTACTGCGCACTCTCGAGAGTTTGTTTACGTTTTTTGTTTTGTTTCATGTAAGACGTCACGAAATGTGAACATTTCGCAACTACTTACATGAAGTAAATTCGAAGTTTAAAAACAACCGCCATGATGGATGCGAAGCGGTCAAAGCTTAATGCTTTGTTCTTTCTCATATCACTTGATGAAACAACGTTGCAGCTGTAAAACTCAATGAAACTGTTGGAAAAATAATTTGAAAGGCCTCAAAGATAAGGTATGTGGTTTTTAACGAATAACATCGATTCACATTCCATTGAGTGCGCCGTTATAATGTTTATAAACATGAGGGTACTGAGACTGCGCAGTACGGACTGGAAATCATCTTTAAATAATGAAAATCAAAGCGTTGAGAAAAACTGATAACTATATCAAATAACGATGCACAACGAGTGGTCAACGCTCTGTAACACTAAGGCAACTCGTTGGTTGATCGTTGCAACGCAGAACGCTCAAAGCATTGAACTTTCTTATGCTTGGTTTTCGCAAATAGGGTCGCAATTAGGTGGTTTCAGTAAAACAGTACAACACTCAATCAAGAATTTCTCTAGAAATATTAAAGCGGTGTTCTTCAAACTTGGCATCAGGACTGTACATCACAAAAGAAGCAAAATGACACCTGTCGTGCCATTGCCATGACAACAGTTATGCAGCTGGTCCTGTTTTAACTTGGACTAAAAATTCCCAGATTTTATCCTAAACAAGGATCATCCACTCACAACAATCTAGTGGGGATAATAAAGACAATATGGGAACCATTTGTGTGCCGAGCTAGACCCTCTGCCCCACTTTAAAAGATTGCAAATGGGGATATTTGGTTTTTCACAGAAAGAGACTGGAGCCGAGAGTGTTGCCATGGCAACAACATAGGTGTCATTCTGTTTCTTTTTGTGATGTACGTTTCTGGTGTCAAGTTTGAAGATCACTGCTCCAATATTTTTGGAGCTATTCTTGATTGAGTGTTGTATTGTTTTAGTGGAACCACCTATGACGTCATCACTTTCCTATTTGTATAATACAAAAATGTAAATATCTCTAAAAGCAAAAAAGATATTCCCAAAAGGAAAACGCCATTCTTCTTTACTATGAAAAGCCTTTCAAATAAGCAACAATTATTTTTTACTTCATAGGCACAATAACAGTTTTTTGTACATATCTGGCTAAGGACTACCCTTGGCCCTCTGGGTTCTTGCTTCACAGACGTGTGAGTGAAAAGTTAATTGTCAGCAGGAGATTCTACTTGTCCTGGATGTTCATACCATAAGTTTTTTGGGCCTCTGATCAGGGGTATGATAAGGGGCTAATGGCACGGGGCAAATTGACCAGTTATGAAGAGGAGTTTGCTTATCTCATTTGACCATTTTCAAGAGATTTTTTTAATTAGATTGAAAGTCCCAGTATGTGAATCATTGTCTTCACATGATTCCATGTTAGTCCTTAAGGCATGTTTGTATTTGAATTACATGTAATATTATCAATTGACATTTCTACTAATCCCCTTAAGCTAATTCTTGACAAGCACCTAGTAAGCAACCATCATTGAGTGGGTGCGTAATTGGAGCTCACACTGACTTACTAGACCAAGTTGAGTACTTTTTATGATCCAAGTTCAAGCCTGGTTTTTCTGCTCCCTTGCTCAGGAAACAGACAAACAAAGCCTTTGATGAGGTCTTGTTTGAAGAGTATCTTGTGTCAAGTGAGTTTTAGCCTTGCAGGCAATTGAGCTGTTGAGAAAGAGTAATTGGATGTACATGATAAACTACAAGTAGTCCCCCTTTGGCTGCACACATGTATGGTTAAGGAGGCTGGAAAGGGTTTTTCGCTGCACATGCGTGCACAATCTAGGCACACCAGATCTCTGAAGAAGCCTCTCTTCCGATCTCATCCCATCATCGAAGTTAACTACTGTAAAATGAAAAAGGCATGAGAGTGTACTACACAAGTGATTGCAGTAATCCTTTCCTGCCGAGGGAGAATGCGTGACCGACAGACTTAATCTACATTGATATCAGTTTCTTCCGTTTGGCGTAAACGTCGTGCTTGACGTTGCAACTGTTGATGCTCTGATCCGTTTTGTTACTGTTTGTCTTAAGTATTAATAAAAGACTGATTACAAAGATTATAATTTATTTTGGGTAGGTTGTAGTTGCAAACTTTCACAATTCATTCACAATTCATTCACAAAAAAGGTCAGATCCACATACTTCTAAACCTTCCCACGATTCGATAAATGGATAATATACGAGCAACGAGTAAACATAGGAATTTGAAATTCTGATTCCGCTAAAACGTACATTATGTAGGAGCTTTCAGAAGCTAGTGAACATGGCGAATTATTTTATTTCCCTATGTGAGGCACTTGAATAAGAAATCGTTTTAAAGGGACAATCGATAACAAAGTAACAAGATAGATTATGTTTCAATTTCTTTCATCTAGTTTTGATTTGGTTTTGTTTGGTTTCGTTTTGTTTGGTTCCGTTTCGTTTGGTTTGGTTTGGTTTTGTTGGTTTCGTTTTGTTGGTTTCGCTTGGTTTCGTTTTGTTGGTTTCGTTTTGTCGGTTTTGTTTGGTTTCGTTTCGCAAACTACAGTAAGCCTTGACATTTTGCATGCCTCAACATATATCCTCAGAAGTGACAGTTAATACAATAAGATATTTAAATGCTTAAGAGAAAGACTGGAACCTAATTAAGACAACTGTGAAAAAACTGATAATATACCAAACCTACATGTATCAAAGTCTGCTGAAAAATATATAAAAGGCTAGTAACGAAAGTTTCTTGCTGCCCACATTTTCGTTTAAAGAAGGTTTTAAGACATTGACAGCATTTGGCCAGGTGGGAGTTCGGGTCTGGTCACCGACAGAAGTACAAGTTGGGTGATTTAATGATAACATTCTTTGCATAGCGTGGATCTAGGGTGATTTGTAATCCAAGAGTTTTGCATGTTTACCTCAAAGGCAAAAATACCTTGACCTTTCAAACAAAGTAAATTTATATATGTTAAAAGGGTTTTTTGCTAGCCTGCGAAAACAGCTGTCCTTCTTCGCTCCCGGCCAGAGTGGCGTTTCGCGTGAAGGACGTCTGCGATTTACCGCCGAAAATTCCATACTGATGACGTAAGGGTGAACTTTATAATTTTGAATAAATTATCATTTGCAGTCACGAAAGGTTTGTGCCAAGCCGCAAATGTCTTACATTCTCACAAATGTATGAGTTACGCTAGCAACTTCAGACCTACAGAGTATTTTAGAAATACCGGTAACTGATGAGATCCACATGGAGGATCGAAACCATGGTCTTGACTAAGCTGAACAAAGACACATTCAACAGACTTGTGCGTCAACAGCTGCATTTGAATCATGTTGTTACATCAAGTTTGAAAAACATACATGTAAGCTCGATCAGATAGCTGAAAGAAAAATAAGAATTTCCCTAGACAAGCTGGTGTATAGCTTTCTCAAAGTAAAGCTACAAAGTCTCTGAAGAAAAAGGTACGAGGGCAATTATGATATCAGTTCTGTAGTCTCCAACATTTCTAATCACTGTTTACGGAGTCGTCAAAATCCAAGAAGTAACATGCAGATAACAGCGGAAATCATGTAGAATTACGACCTCTAAGGGCTCAGCTCTTCTTAAAATTCCTCCTTATAACACAGCATGAAATGCCCTTCATAAACATGAGTGAAGGGACAGAAAGGTCGAGTAGCCGAACAGGGAACGGCAAATGCACAGATGTCACAAACTGTCGAAGTCGTGTAGGCTTGTCAACCCCTATTTACACAAACCACCGCTACAATTACAAGACGCTAGATTTGTTTTGGTGAGTATTTTCACTGTCCTGCATATTTACGGACTTAATCATGCGTAATTACCGATTGAACCAATCAGCGCTTATGACCAGATGCAGGACAGAATCGCAGACGTCCACGCAAAATGCCACTTGCGCCGAGAGCGAAGAAGGACGGCTGTTTTTGCAGGCTAGTTTTTTACGAGCGCTGAGGATTTACTTTTTTTGTTCCGAAGAAAATTACACCATTGCTCCTGGCGAAGTAAACGTGATCTTTTTTATCACTGTCAGCGCATTCCATGGTTGACGCCAGACATAATACCTTTTTAGCGCATTGAATATCTCTTAGAAAGAGAACAGAAACAAAAATTTTAAGGTTACAAAATCACCTCCTCGCGTTTTGTATGTAAAAACGAAAATACAGCTTAAATCTGGATAATTTCACCCTTACTAGCCAGCAACTGGTCCCAAATTACATTCTTTATCCTTGCATATGCCCTGACATCCATCTACGAGGAATTTTGGCCCAATTTTGACCAAATAAACATTTCTCTCGATCGGCGGCCATTTTCTTCATAAATAGTTAATTCGCTAACTTGGCAAATCTCTCCTGAGGGGGGATATGACGAAAAGAGCTGAGAAATGGACTGTAATTGGCTAAGGATGACATCATCCAGTGACGACATTTGGCCTAGTGGGAGTACTGGTCTGCTTACCAACAAAACTTAAAAAAAAAAAAAATAAACCCAAGCAAAACCATGCATGTGCCCGCCTACCGCTGTTTGGTTAAAAAAAACTGAAGGCAAACCACGAACCATTCCAGCCTACAGCTGCGCAGTTAATTATTATCATTTGAAAAAGTTTTCTCAATTTAACTATTATATTTGAGACGTGAAATGTGTGTGATCCTATCACCTAAATGCTGCGCTGTGACAATTTTTTAATATTCATCAACTGATGCCACGTTGTTACCTGGCTGTTTGTCAGTTCTGAGCAAACATGTTGCTTCGCAAAGCAAATGGCTGAGTGCAGATTAAGACCTAAAACTAGCGAAGAAGAGGAAAAGTGTATGGCCAGCACTATTCAAAGGTAACGTGTGCATTTAGTGTGATAAAATTTCTATCCTCAGTGCCATTTTAGGTCGGAAGTGTACAGCATGTTGAAAGTGAACCAAAACACGAGATCACCATGACCATTGAGCGAGAATTTAAATTTAGAAAAAGAATGGCCTTTTCTGTTTTGGGTAGTTTAATAACTGTACCGTTACATTCAACGTTAGCAGTAAATAATTTAGGTTTAAAGTTTGTTTTGTAAAATGTGTGATTAAATAAAGTTGTTTATCGCCACGTGTTTTTGTTGGTTTTTTAATATGCAGATTAAGAAAATTTGCATCCGTGTTTTAAATCGTTTCAAACACGGGTGTGTTTTCAGCTCTTTTTTCATTGGGTTTCTAAGCCCATCCAACTGACCAGAATGAGATGCTCTGGTTGGGTAAGAGCCGCATGAATAATTAATAAGTTTGAGAAATTTACAAAACCTGAAATTTAGAGGACCCTTTTGTGGACCTTGCTTGTTTTCTTGGTAACTGATATGATGTCATGAGTACCCTTGGGAAATATAAGCTAACAATAGAGCTGCAGTTTGTCCACACCATTAAATATCCTCCTTTGTAATCCTCCATCGTTTCACAAACACATACAGACAGACAGACAGACAGACAGACAGACATAACAATCAAACTGATCAGTTATTAATTAAAAATTAATTAATAAAATAAAAACAGCGAAAGTAGAACAATTAAGTCACAAAAAGGTTTGAGACAAGGCATCTCTTCAGGCAACAGCAACAAAAAACCCTTTCAAGCCTCCTTAAATGCATGTTCACCTGCAAGGTTTGGAGCTTAGAGGCAAGTGGGAGCGTTTTGGGAAATTTTGCAATCTCTTGGCTTTTATTCTCCTCTTTTTTACCCTCAGTTACAAGGCCAGGAAGGGGCTAACATTGCAAGATGCTTCAAAGGCAAGGATTTCACAACATTCATGGCAGGTGGCGTCTTTGCAGAAGGAGTAAAGTACCAGTTCTTACGAGAAGAAGATGGAAAGGTAGTTTTTGGCAAGAAAAAGGACCATGGAGCAATTACTCTCCAAGCAAGTAAAACAGCTATTGTCATAGGCCATTGTGCAGAAGGAATGCAACAGGGGAATGTGAACAAGGGTGTAGCAGTAATTGCAGAGTATCTCGAAGGCCTGGGCATGTAAATCAAAGAATAAATGTGTTAACTTTGTTGTAGTTTGACGAGATACTTAAATGTATTTCCTTTTTGAACCTTCTACTAATTCTCTGTAACAAGGCTTTGTTGTAGATGAGATTAGAGCTTATAAAAATGCCTGGATATTGATAAACGTTTTACTAGTTTTCTAGCTGTGATTCTGGTAAAGTACATTATTTAGTGACAGTATTAAACAGGTTCTAAGTTGGCTTCCTATTGTATTATTTTATTTTAGATTAGAAAATTAGAAGTTCATGATTTTGTATTTGGTTAGAATCGAAGTCTCTCTAAGAATTGTAAAGACTGCACTCTTTAAGTAAGAGGAAACACCTTAATAAATATGTCAAATTCTGTGTGCTATTCTGTTTGTCAGAAAGCAATTTTAACACAAGACTCATTAATCATTCATTATTTAGGAAATAGAAAACATGTACCATGTTTTAATCAAGTTATATAAACATGAGTGGAAGATTGGGAGAATGAAAAATACTGTGGCACAGCTTTTTCGAGTCCTCCCAAACTTTCATGAATGTTTCTATAACTTGTTATAGTTGACCACTGGTTTTAAATTGATCAAAGTGGTGTGATAGTGTTTGTCTGTAGAGAGGCACTATCAGCCCACAGCTGTGCCCCCTTTGCTGAAAATACCGGATGCGTAGTACTCGTCCGTGAAAAGTTTTCTGTAAACAAGCAGGCCTGTAGAAGGTGGCATATTTGCCCTCGAATCTTCGCTGAATTCTGTGACAAGTATTTGTTTTCAGAACATCAAATTTGGGCAGGGCAACTATCAGCTGCTAGTTCTTTGACAGAAACACTCTTTTGTTTAAAGGGGCATTGTCACGCTATTTGGCAATTTTATAAAAAGCCAGGTGTCTTCGCATCAACTGAATTCCAAAACTAATGATCTAGTTTTGTTATCAAAGACTATTTGAAGGTACTGAAACTGTTTCCTGTCGCCTGTCGCTACGGATGGCATGGATGGAAATGGATTGAAATTTGAAAAAATTGGCCAATTTTTCAAGTTTTGATGCCACGAGTTCCAAAAATCCCCAAGAAATTTATTATAGTTGGCCCTCTCTGATAAAATTCATTTGATATCTTCGTT